>PVKM010035613.1:0-15107 GCA_004027735.1 Carollia perspicillata | reverse complement strand
TCTCTCTCTCTTTATCTCCCTTCCTCTCTCTAAAATCAATAAAAATAGAACTCATCACTTTTGGCACTTTCCTTTCTCTCTGCCATTTATCCAAGTCAACAGAAAACACTTTGGATATCCTTTTATTATGTATCTTGTTGAAACTTCCTAATATTTTTCCTAGTCTATTCCAGTAGCTTCCTGATGGATCTCTTTCTTCTGCAAGCTTCACTTCACTTGGCAGTCATAGAGAAGCCTTTTACAAACACAAACTTCATATTGTCACTTTCCTGCTTAATTCCCCCCACCCCAACCCGTGGTCTCTGATTGCTCTTAGTTTGAAATCCACATGTGTTACTGAAGCAGCTTTGTATAATCTGGTCCATGACCACCTGCCAGTTTTCTCCCAATACTTTTCCTTTCCATGCATACACACTCCTGGCTCACACAATATATTTCTGTTCTTCCATCACACCTTTGTCCTTCTTCTTGGCAGGGGCTTTGTATAGATCTGACTTATGTTTGCAATGACCAGCCACTTCTCTTGCCAGTGGGTACTCTGGTTCATTTGTCTTGTCTCAGCTTCAGTATTGTCTCCTAACAGAGACTATAAAGGGTATGTTTATGCATCCCCTTAGGTACCCCATGAGAACCACCGCCTGGTCATGCTTGTGAAATTTATTTGTAGATGTTTCATTTTTGTTTTATCTGTTGGCAGTTGTAGCCTATGTTCATTATAACCAGTAAATGTTGATTGTCCATATGAAGACCTGTCATCTCTATACGAATGTCATAGTCTATTATTTTTGGAGTAGTATCTGTTTCCCTCAATTCTTCTGCATTTCCAGGTATATAATTTTGTCATCTATACACAGAGAGAGTCTTAACACCTGTTTCCAATTCTTATGACATTTGAAATTGCCTTGGCTGAGTTGGTCCGAAGGTTGTGGGTTATTGTTAAGCTGAAATTGCCTTGGCTATACTTCCAATACAATGTTAATTAAATGTAACGGGCAATCTTGTGCTACTTGGTGTTGTTTCTGACCTTAGTAGGACTTTCTCTAGTGCCTCCCCATGACCAGGATGAAGACTCTGTTTTGTTAGGTTACAAGGGATCCATAAGTTTCTAACTTTTAAAGGTTTCCATTTAACATGAGTACATGTTGAATTCTGCCAAAAATAGGTCTTTACTTTTATGAACATTGTCATAAGATTTTCATATTTAGAAATATGATGAACTACATCACTGCAGTCACTCTTGAGTTCTAAAAATAAACTGCACTTGGTCATCATTTTTTTGTTTTTTAATGAGCTGTTGCAATGTACTTGCTAGTATTCATTTTACATCTTTGCATCTATAGCGAGAGGTGAGGTTTTTTGTTGTATTCTATTTGGTACAGTTTTGAAGATTTCAGTGTCTGTGTTCAATTTAATGTCATTTGGAGGTTTTACTTACTCTTCAATTCTTTTCAGTTGGGCAGGTAGCATGGCCTTATTCAATATTTAAAATAGTGATAGAATTTTCATGTTAAGCCATCTCCATATTGGTGCTTTGAATTGTGTAGGACATTTTTACAAACTTCTCTCTTCCTTCTGTAGATATTTTTCTGTTTAGACTTCCTATCTCTATTGGGGTCAATATTAGTAAAGTATATTTTCCTGGAAAACTTTCATACTGTCAGGATTTTCTAAGTTTTCTTTGGATCTATGAACATTTTTCCAGTGATTTCAATAATCAATTATTGACATCATGTTCTTTCCATTACTGTTACTACATTGAAAATCCCACTGAGCAGCTTTGAGTGAGTCCATTTCTCTGCGTATAACATGAAATATGGGGCAGCTCAGGAGTCTGAGGATTGATAAAGAATTAGATTTTGGGTAGAAAAACGTCTCAGGGAAGTAGATAGTCAGCGAGGCAAACATGCTACACTGCCAGTCCCTCATGGACAGAATCGCAGCATTTCCTGCTCTGTCTTCTGAGACTCTTTCTGCCTCCAGGCATCAAGGAAAACAAAGTGTGTCCCCTAACATCATCAGCCTCTTGGTAGATACTCACTAAATACTTGTAATTGTTTCCCATAACTGGTAATTGGAACGAAGTTTTCCAAAAATATTCTCAGTTCCCAAGCCTGTCAGTGTCAATGCTGCTACAGATGAAGTGATAATTGCAGAAATGAGGGGAGGTGAGGTCACCAATTCACAACTTATATCTCAGAGTCTGGCTGTCTCCCTGTTTACATGTACCAACAGTGCTGACTTCACCATCAGCCAGCATCCAGGCAGCAGGAAGAAGTCGGTGGGTTTTCTCTTTACCGATCTGAGAGGCAGAGACTGTAAGGGAAGGCATTGTATCAGGAGTCCAGGTAAGTGAACATACTGCACAAAGGGATCTTGTGTGAGTTGCTCCAAAGCCACAAAGACAGGGAAAATATTCCTAACTCTTGAGCTGAGCTGGTGAAGAGAGATGGGTCCTAGAGCTGCCCCAGTTCTCAATGGCTCCTGATGTGATACAGTGTGGTCCTTACTTACAGTCATGATTATTTAATCCAGAGATCACGAATCTGATTTTTAATGTGCTTAAGGGCTGGAGTTCTGGAGTTAGTCTCTATTCAGCCTACTTTATAGGAATCATAGACCTAATTTTTAGGTTTCTAGAGGTGCACTTGTAATATCTGGATGCTTTTCAATTTGTAGGAATCATCAGACCCAGTGCAGAAAGTGTGTTTCAGGGCAGTTACTGAAATAGAAATATTTCTTCTGACTCTGGGTGTATAATTTGGAAACCATATTTAATAATTGTGTATATTTTTCCTGTGGAGACCCTTTCACTACTTAAATAAGCAGCATTTAAAATATAACTTTAAAAATTTCAGGCAGTATTTTCAGGTTCAAATATACATTTTGATATATTGGTTGCTCTTAAATATTATAATAGCAATCCAACACATGTATGTCATTTACACAAGACACAAGTGTTTTGCCTTAACATTACATTTTGCATATGTGCCTTGTATGTTAATATGTTTCACAGAAATCTTGCCTTATTGTTAAGAATCTTATTTCACTCAGTTATTAATAAGAATGTATAAGACCTGAAATTATTAATCATTTGTTTGTCAAATATCAGTGTTTCTTCTTCCATAGTTTCCTTGACTCCTGTAATTGAGTTTTTTTCCTGGAAAAAAGCAAATGAGTCTCTCTGTTGCTCTCCTAATATTGCACCATTCTTGCATTCATTACGTCTAGCCTGTCAGGGGCAGGGACCTACAGTTTATTCTGCAGTCAGTGCATCTACATTATATGAAGATCTCTAAAGCTTTATTCAAAGTTTCTATTTACCTATAGGATAAGTTTTCGTAATAAAAATAGTTGACATTTGATGTTACAAAATTTTAAAAATAAAATACCACCAATAGAAGTCAAAATGACACAATCAAAAAACAATTGGTTTCTTTGAAGAACACAAGTATGCTAGTGTATTTTGGATTAAATGCACTTTGTTAGCAGCACAGCCAGGATCAAATCCTCGATCTTCTTCTCACCAAGTTTGTGAATTTAGACGAAACTCTTATCTTCTGTGTGTTGATGGGGTCCTCACCTTTATGAGAAAGGCAATAGTGTCTTCATCTTGAACTTGTGAGGGATAAAGAAGTTATTTCACATGTGGTCTCAGTAGCAGTGATTAATCTTTTGAAAGTGTGCTTTCATGCTTACACATTTAACTCTTGGAAGCTTCTAAATGACAGAAAAACTAACTCAGTATCTCATTGGGAACTGTTGATAAGTGGGAAATATTGGGATTCAGCTGACATCATACATGTGGCTTATGCCTCATATTCCCATGCAGGGTCCTGTAGTTCAGAAGACAAAGACCAGTCCCTGACAACACAAGGCATGGCCACCAGATATTTGGCCATAGGAATAACCTTTTCCCTACAGACTATTGGAATCCTGGGGAATTTCTCTCTGCTTTACCATAATCTCTTCATTTACTTCACTGGGCACAGGCCGAGGCCCACAGATTTGATTGTCAACAACCTGCTCGTGGCCAATACCTTGGTTCTATTCTCTAGTGGAATTCACTTTACAATGATGTCTTTTGGGTGGTACCACCATCTCAGTGATTTTGGATGTAGATTTTTCCCCTATTTACGTGGCGTTGGCAGGGGTGTGTCCATTGGCACCACTTGCCTCCTGTGTGTCTTCCAGGCCATCATCATCAGCCCCACAAAATCCAGGTTGGCAGGGCTTAAACAAAAAGCTCCCAAGTATATTGTCCCTTTAATTTTACTGTGGTGGGTCCTGCAGATGCTGGTAAATGTAATTATTCCTTTATTCATGTCTGGCAATTTGAGCAACAAAAGCATAACAGAGAGGAAAAATTGGGGATTCTGTTCCAGTCTTTATGCTGATGAAACCACAGACTCATTATATGCAGTGTTGTTAACATCCCCTGACGTTGTGTGTTTCGTGCTCATGCTCTGGGCCAGTGGCTCCATGGTCTTCATCCTGCACAGACACAAGCAGAGGGTCCAATACATTCACACAACTCCTGTCTCCTCCCGATCCTCCCCTGAGTCCAGAGCTACCAAAAACATCCTTCTCCTGGTGAGCACCTTTGTCTTTTTTAACACACTTTCCTCGATCTTTCTTATTACGGTGATTGTTTTTAACAATACCAGATTGTTTCTCCCTGACATCAATGTATTAATTGTTCTGTGTTTCCCAACTTTCATTCCCTTCTTGATCATGACCCAGGACTCCACTGTCTTCAGGTTCAGCTTTGCCTGGATAAGGAATGTAAAATCTCCTAATCTTATGCGAAATATGTAGAGTGTATGTATTTTAATTTAATGTACCTTAAATTGTTAGTCCAGTAAATTGTATGTAAGTTTAGTGTATCACACTAAATTCTGCAGAAATGAGCAAGACATGGAAGTCTAAGAAAAGTTAAGTGACTGAGGATCACCCTTGGCTGGTCCCTGCTGAAGATGAAGACAGTGGTGCTGGAGGGAAATTCAGTCCATGAGGAAAGCTTGTGGCAGCCTGTTATGATCTTGTACATGACGCCCTGGAGAGGCAGTGGTCTGTTTATTTCAAATAATGCTATTTTGAAGGTAGATGAGCATGTTCAACACATTGCAAGTAGAAATGGCCAGATTTAACTGGAGTGGGGCATAGGGGAGCATAAAGTTACATTTTAGCTCATGTTTAAGCTACATCATGGGAGTGTGACAATTTTGAAAAGACGTGAATTGCACTGAATTGGGACTTACAGGAGGCAGATATTTCCCTTCTGTGAAAAGGATTTGGCATGTTGGTAAGAAGGTCCGGAGGCGCGCACTCCTGTCTCTAATGTGATGACATTAATTCATGGTGGGAACTTCCATTCAATCTGTGGCAGTGCAATGAGGGGCATTTGAAAGGCAGGCGGAAATGCCTTCTGTGTATGTGGAGTTTGCGTTCCATCGTTCTGCAAAGAGCCAAGTGAGTATTTCCTTAATTTTAGATGTTTTTGTATAGTTTTCTCTGTATTTACATTCAAAGTTGATACAAAGTATTGATAATCCAACAATTTGAAAAATGAAGGAATTATTTTGACCTAATATATTGAAACTTGTACCACAATAAAAACCCGTATTTTCAGCTGATAGGAGACCCTTCAATATTTACTCTAAATTACATCACAATGGAATACGAGGAAAACAGATATATAGAGATATATATATGTGCAATTGTATGTACACATACTTATGTTTGTGTGGTTAGTGTATATATATGGGTGTATGTGTCTGCCTATGGTCTGTGTGTGGGTATATCTGCATTTGGACTGTATGTATGTGTGTCTTTATGTATATATACATATAAAGCCGGTCAACATATTGGAAAGTTTATATTAAGATTAATTTAGAATTGTACTAATTATAACAAATATTAAAGTGTTTGTTACCTGATGTGTTTATTGCTATTATAGTGGTTTGGGTTTTTAAAAAAAATTATGTATACAGCCCTGGCTAGTGTGGCTCAGTGGATTGAGTGCCAGCCTGTGTACCAAAAGGTTGCCGGTTCAATTCCTGGTCAGGGCACATGCCAGAGTTATGGACCAGGTTCCCAGTTGGGATTGTGTGAGAGGCAACCAATTAATATTTCTCTCACACATTGATGTTTCTCTCCCTCTTTGTCCCTCCCTTCCCTTCCCTCTAAAAATAAATAAGTGAAAATCTTTAAAAGAAATTATGAATACAGACATCTGTATTTATTTTAGTCTTTTTCCTCTTTATTTTTTATTGTTGGTATTATTATAAATATCCCCATTCCCCCCACCCCCCGGCTCTGCCCACCTCTACCCAGTCCTCACCCCGCCTTCCCTCTGCCTAATTGGTAAAATTAAATGAAATGTATTTAATTTTAGTTCTTGGCATATCCCTTAAATACATAGTCAATGAATATAGTTTAAAATGTTTCATTTTTAAGGGACTTATTCTATTAAATTTAATATAGTGTCGACACATTTGGTTATCAACAAGGGTAAAATCTAAACCCTTTTCATTTCTGACATCTTGGCAGTGAGGATGGATGATGACTGAGCCCTACACAAATAGCTTATATTACCTTAGCAGGAGGAGACTGACCTGGTGATGTAGCCTGAGTGTATCGCGGTCTGCTCAGCCTACTCTAACACAATTCTCCAGAATGAGTGGCTGAGAAACAATTTCTACCTCAGCCCTTGTGGACTTTATAATGTACTGAAAAAGAGAGACAGGAAATGAATTCTATAATGCTGGGAAGTAATAACTCATGTGAAGAAAAATAAATCATAGCAATAGATTGTCATGGGGGAGACTCCCCCTTCCCAAAGGGAAGGCTTTTCAGGGTATAATTTGGGCCACTACTAAAGTACAAAAGGGAGTCATAATATTTCGACTCCCCCCATCATAATATTTGTAACCAGAGAACATTTCAGGAATATTACAATCATCTATCATAGGCCACAGATTCTCTGAGAAACCTAAAAAACAAAACAAAACAAGAAAAAAAAACCACACACAAAAAAGCAAATTCTTGAGTTTTACTCTACACTTAAATGAGAACCTGAGGCGGGAGTCCAGGTGTCTGCATTTTTAACAAGGGTCAGGTACACACATTATTTTGTACATCTTTGCCCTAAATCGTGCATTACCGTCCCCATGACTGTTTACTGTGAGGGTGGCGTCACAGTATACCTTGTAATGAGATGGATTCAGGGCAGTGTCTCCACCAAAGACCTGTCATGAGTGCTCAACCAACCTGACCACCAGTTTTGGTCCTGTCAGTCTCCAGATTCAGCCATGGCAAAGTCAGGAAGGTTCCCCTCACGGAACTGTACAGTCAGGGCCCCAGAACCGGCTGCCTGACTGACCTGAATGCCGAGTTTCCCCATGCTGAGCTCACTTTTCAAAGCTTGACACCCCCAGGTGAAGGCAGCCTAGTGCACACCTAAACCTGCTACCACACCCAGGATCCTTAGGATACCAATAAAGTCCACCCTTCGCCTTGAATAGTGCTTAGGAGTGTGTTCTGAAACCACACTGCTTCGTTTGAACCCTAAGCTGTGTGCCTTTGAGTAAGTTATTTAACTTATCTATGTCTCATTGGTTCTTTAAAATATTATCTGCCTCAGGTTTGTTGGGAGAAGTAGATGAGGTTAAAACAGTGCCTGCCAAACAGGCAATTAATTAAACTATCATTATTGGTTCTAGTGAGGGAGGCATCCCTCTTCCCTCCCATCTTCTGGGTCATCTTCATCATCTTTAGTTATCACTTGTCTCGTGAAGCCGGTGGGCCTCGATTTTCCAAGCCCAGCCCTCGCCATTTGTTCTGCGCCCCCCAAACAGGCGTCTGATAAGGCTCATCCAGATCTGCCTTTCTCAGTTCCAACCTCGCTGCACTCCATCCCCAAATGTCAACAGGCCTTCAAATCGTCTAGCATCTTCTCTTCAGTCTCACCGCTGTTTCTCAGGTCGCGGCTCCATCCAATCCATTGTTTGTTCACAGGCTCCTCAAGACCTTAGCTCCCTGGGTGTTCTCAGTAGCAGTGACTGCACTTCCGGTTACATGGCCGCTCCCACTGGGGCTCCGCAGTCAGAGCCCTCAGGCGCCGCCATCTTTCCGTTTCCCGGGAGCCTAAAAAGAACACAAGCTGCTCCACGTTGGCCTTGGATAGGTTCCGGCCTCTGAAAACTTAGCACCATGTTGTTGACCCAGGAGGAGACTGCCACGTGTCCCGAAGGCGATCTCGATTTCTGTTGGCTGCACTGAAAGGCTGAGACCCCGTTGGCCATTTGGGACTCCGTTGGGGAGGTGGGTGTGGTCACGTTACGTTATAGGGCCACGCCCACGCCCAGAACTTCAACCATCTTGAAGCGTCCCTAGCAACAGCCGGCGAGGGGATTAGAGGGCCACGGCCGGGCGGGCGGAATAGGTTTGGAAGACAGTTGGGCCTTTGGCAGCTGCCCGGAGTCTTGAGAAGCCCAGCAGCAGGTGGGTCTGCGCCTGCGCCGGTCTGCGGACTAGGGGCCTGTGAGGCGAGAGAAGGGCCGTTCTGGGGACTTTCGATTTGGCCACTGCGGAGTTTGGCTTCGGTGATCCGCCTTGTGGATGAAGAAAATGAAGAGAGTAACGACCGAGGTTCCAGCTGTCGGTATTTGCTGTCGGGTGGGTGGTGCTCTGCGGCTCAGTGATTAGGAACTGGGATGGTAGGTGTGAGTCAGCGAACGTGGTGTCTTGGCTGGAATCGCCATTTATTGGGAGTCGAGGCGGGTGGGGGGGGTTGTTAATAAATGAGTTTCTGGTTCACATTTCACATTTAATTTGGAATCGGGTCAATGATGGAGGGCATGTGGGGTCAGCCATGGCATGGTGACTCTGTGGGTTCTAAACTAGAGGCCTGGGGATCAATGCTGAGGGCTCGTGCGATCACTGGTCGGGAAGGCTGTGTGGTCACCGGTAGGGCTGTGGGGTTAGTGACCGGGAGCCTTAAGGTCAATGACGAGAGACTCTGTGGGGTATTCATAACGTGGAGGTTGTGGGAATCAAGGATGAGGAATACCAGGGTGCAGGGGTGGAGTCATTGGGGGTTATAGGAGCTTGGAGAAGTCACTGATGGGTTTGGGGATCAATATTTATGACTGTTTTGGGGGAAGGTCATTGAACGGAGTTCTGTGAACCACTGAGTTGGCCGTATGACCTGGTCGTGACTGGAAGACCTAAGTATCCGTGTCTGACTGGTGCGCTGTTGGGAGCCGTCACTTTGAGAGGCCTGTGGGGATAGTGATGGAAAGGACTCCCTGGGGATCCTTGACTTGGGTCTCCAGACTGTATGATAAGAAGAAATTTCATGTTGCAACAGCCTCCCTTCCTCCCAACACCTTACCAGCTGTTCCCATCAAGCCACTCCTCAAACCTATTCCTCTATCTGAAGTAGCCCCTTCCCTTGATGATCCATACAAGTGAAATGTTTTTAAATGATCAGAGTCGAAGGAAATCCAAACTGATAACGTCTAAACATATTTGCCTGTATATTCATAGAATGTGACTAGAAGGAGTTACCGAATTCTAGGGAAATTGCTTCCTGGGAGAGGACTTGGGTGGCTGAAGGACCACTCAGTTCCTCTGGGTGAAGATTGAGAGAGATTTCATCCCATGCCCTTTGTACATTATGAATGTTGAACCATGTGAACTATTACTTGTTTTTAAAATTATTAAGTAGTATACTTATTAGCGATTTTATCTGTTATTGCATTAAAACTGTAAATAACTTTGGGAAGATAAAACATGTATAAAACACTCAATTATCCCTTTTCTTTTCTTGTTTTTTGTTTTCATGTAGACAGATGATACCTTTGTTAGCATCCTAAACTTTTTCCACCCTGTAATCACAGAAATAATCACAATTATACTAATTATGTTCATACTTTTTATACCATATGTTTTCACTTTTTTTTTTAAAGAGAAGTAAATCTTTATTTCCTTGTTTCACAAATAAAGCTGGCTGAGCTGGTTGTTTTTTGGTGATTAGTCAGAGACCAAATCCCATATCCTCATCCAGCTCTGGCTTTTCCTTTGCTTCAACCTTGGCTGGGGCTATGGCAGCAGCAGGAGCAGCAGTGGTGGCGGTGGCCATAGGGGCAGCAGCCACAAAAGCAGATGGATCAGCCAAGAAGGCCTTGACCTCTTCAGCAAGTGGGAAGGTGTAATGAGTGTCCACAGACAAAGCCAGAACCTGCTTGTTACCCATTGATGATAGAATGGGGTACCAATGGAATAGTTGGGTCATCAATCTGCAGACACACATTGGCAACACTGTGGACACCCTCCAGGGAGAAGGAATGCAGAATTTCCTCTGTGATGTCAAGTGCTTCCTTCCAGGTTGTAGATGCTGTCATTGTCAAACACCTGCTGCATGGTCAGCCCAAAGGAGAAGGGGGAGATGTTCCGCATGTTCAGCAGTGTAGCTTCACTGGCTCGCACTTTGTCTCCAGCCTTATTCAGCTGCACATCACTTAGGATTTCAATGGTGCCCCCGGCGATTTTAGTGGTAATGTGTAAAACCTGGAAGGAGGAGGTCTTCTCCATCCCCCGACCTGTGTTCTGGGCTGGCACAGTGACTTCACAAGGGGCAATGGCACCAGCATGTGTAGCAGCTGCCACCTTATTGGTCAGCAGCATGTCCCTGATCTAGTGAGATCCATCTTGGTGAACACAAAGCCCACATTTCCCCGGATATGCCGCAACAGTTTCTCCAGAGCTGGGTTGTGTTCCAGATGCCCTCGGATGACCTTGTGCATCATGGTGTTCTTGCCCATTAGCACGACAGCCTTCCCATGGAGGTACATGCGGATCTGCGGCATCTGCTTGGAGCCCACTTTGTCAGCTCACACAATGAAGCATTCTGGATAATCGTCCAGAAGTTCGATGATCTTAAGGAAGTAGTTGGACTTCCAGGTTGCCCTGTCTTCCCTGGACATCACGGCAGTGCATCAGGGATTGCCACTCAGGGTTTAAATATGATGTCACTCTCACGAGGGCACCTGGCAAGAGATGTTTTCATTTTTAAATGCTTATTTTTACTTATAAATATGCAATAATTGCCTATTCTACACATTAGAGGCATTTAGGATACATTTTTCATTTTATATTTTATGATTTTGGGGGGATTTTTTGGTTGTTATGTTTCTTGTTATTTGTAATTCTATCTAGAGAATTTTATTAAACATGTGTTTTAAAAAAGGTACATGTGAATATTTGAAAAGAATGTGTATTTTCATTATGTAGCATATCTAATTTGGCATATTGCTGAAGTCAATGTTTTTAGATTTAATATTTTGGCCATATGTATAGAATAACATTTGCTTTACTTTATCTGTCACAGACTTACTGTGGTATTTTGATATTGTGTCAAATATCCTTGTTTCTGTAACAACATTTGTTGGATATAATTTGATGTTATTTTATTTGCTACATATAGTAACCACTCTATGACTTTTGACTCATGTTACCCTATAAATCTCTATCCCACTTAATGCATCTCATCTTAAATTTGCTTACCTGCTACTGTGACTATTACTCCTCCCGAATCAGTTATCTACATTTTCCTGATCCTGGTAGATTTTGTCTGTTTCTTATTATCTTCTTGAGGTTGTTGTTAAGGATGCAGGTGTTGCTGAAAACCAGCCAGTCACTGGATTTTGTTTTTTTCTTATTCAGTGAAGTCAGCTTTGACTTTTCATGTCATATTACATTATTACATTTGACTGTTTTAGTACTGTGGATCTCTCACTCATTTGTACTTTTCCCTTTTTTATTCTGTTTCCTTATAGTTTATTTTGCTTTGTAAGCTTCTGTGAGTGTGTTATCATTATTTGTGTACATGACTGAGTGTGAGTTTGCACAGGTTATATATATGTACATATGTGTCTGAGGGTGCAACTGAAATTGTACAAGTACATGAGTGACCGTAATGCATATGTAAAAGAGTTTATGTGTATTTCCATTGTGTAGGTGAGATATGATGAAAACATGAAGATGGAAAGTTGGGAGGCCCAGAGAAAAGTTGGGAGATGGAAGCAGGGGTGATTGTGTTGGGGCAGGAAAGAGTTAGTAGGGTGGGGACTGTGGGTTCCTTTTCTTTGTTCGGTCTCCTGCCTCCAGAATCCTTTGAGACTGTTCTATTGCTCTGTGGTGCAGGCATGGAATTCTGGTGACAATCGTGTACCCTAAGTGCTCAGGTTTCCAAGGCCACGCTATGCTTAAGATGATGAACTTTGGCATCTGGAAATGAATCTACATTTATTGGTGTTTGGGTAACTCAGAGACAATAACCAGGTAAGGGAACACTGAACTCAAACCCCAGCATAGCCTGCCTTTTACCTGTTCCTCTTCCCACTTTGTTCCTGGACACATTTCTGAAGTCCAAGTCCAGGCTGTGGTCCATAGGGATGGACCTGCTCTGTATGGGCTTTTGAGGAACAGGTGAGTACGGCCCATATCCCCATTGCTGTAGCAGAGTTTCTGGGCACCTTGGGGGGGCACCTGAGACAGAGGGGACAAAGTCATGATGTGGCCTCTGTGTAGGAGCCCATTATCTGTGGGCGACCCTCATAACAGAGGGTCATGCAGGACAGTCATCCCTGCATTTAACGTCTTCCAGTTGACACTGTGATTGGAGCACAGAAGGTATACGCTGATGCCATGTGAAGGGCACCTTCTGAAAACTCAGGACTGACTTCTCAAATTCATCTCATTTGAGTAAGAATCCCACAGAAGGGCTAAGAAGGGGAGGGAATGGCGGTTTTCCGGTGAATGTCATGCCCCAGGTCAGTTACAGTATCCTTCCTTCCTTACAAAGTGACAGGTTTCAACTACTTCATTTCCTCCTCCTCTTATTCAGTGGAAGGTTAGCCCTTTAGAATATTCTGCAGGAAACAGTCCACAGAGCCACACCAGCCAGGGCTTTATCATGTATCAGCTTTATAATGTAAATACAGATAAGCTATATTAATATGCTTTCGAGCCCTGGCTGGTGTAGCTCAGTGGATTGAGCACGGGCCTGTAAAGCAAAGGGTCACCGGTTCGGTTCCCAGTCAGGGCACATGCCTGGGTTGCAGGCCAGATCCCTGGTGGGGGACACAGGAGAGGCAACCACACATTGATGTTTCCCACTCTTTCTCCTTCCTTTCCCCTCTCTCTAAAAATAAATAAATAAATATTTTAAAAATGCTTTTGAAAACTGAGGAAATAGTTATTTTATTTCTTTGAAAAATCACAGGCCAAAACTCCTCACAACTTTCCTCTCCAAAAGGCTATTCTTCCTCTGCTTTGAGATTAATGGGAGGCCCCACTTTAACCTTATTTCCTCACCTGACTACACCTCAAACCCGTTTCTTGCGAACATGTCCAATTGGCATCTTCATAGAACAGACAGATTCTGCTGTCTACAGATCCCCAAATCCGTGCAATTTTATCCCAGGCAGCATGAATTTTTTTCATAGTCAGTGCTCATTTCATAACTTAAAAGTCAGACAAAGCCTACTTTTGTGCTCTCCTTTGTCACAGTGTTGGTCAACCTGGTTATTTTTATGTGAAAATGTTTTAAATATACTCATGTCCCTTCACTGCATCATATTTCGAATTACTATAATCTCTCTACATATAGGATGTGCAAAACTCATCCTTGGTCCTTGATGGACTCATCCTTGGACTCTGCTTTCTGAAACTGAATTTATCCTAAATTCCATGGTACTCATGAATCTGTGAGAGCTTTTTCTCTTTCTTCAGTTTCTCAAATGACCACTTCAAATGGTGTTCCTCTTGAGGGGATTTTTTTCTACAACTCACTAATAGTTAATGCCTGTGAAAATTAATTTTGTCAGGTTGAAAGCTACAAATTCTATGGCTTCTCCATAATTTTCAAATTATTTTAGGTAAAATTTTTTTTTATTTATTGGTTTTTAGAGAGAGATAAAAACAAGGATTTGTTGTTCCAGTTACTTGTGCATTCATTAGTTGAGTCTTGCACGTGCCCTAACTGGGGATTGAACCCAAAACGTTGGCATATCAGGACGATGCTCTAACCAACTGAGCTCCTCATCCTGGGTAGAAACAGGATAGACTGCATAGACTATGAATTTATCCACTGCAGATGTTGATAAGATTCCAATGACATAAGAATTAACATGGTAATTTTATTATATTTTATTTACAGTTGATATTCAACTTATTGATTATTAGGAACAGAAATTCTGTTTTGTTTACTACTCTCTTACAACTGTTTCAGAAATTTGCTTGAACTCTGAGAGGATTAATGAATAGACAACTAAATATTGTGCATATACATACAATTTACATTTTTCTGGTAATTGCAGGGGATTCTGTGTTCTTTCTCCAGGCAAAGCAGGGCCAGGGCCCTCTGGAATCCTGGCTCATGAAAATGTAGGGCCTGACAGCTGAGAAACACACAGCAATCAGCGAAGTGCTCTTCATGGGCCGCAAACTGGGTCTGTTAAAAAGAGCCAAACAAATGTGAAAGGTGGAGGAGAGGGAATGAAAAGACACAAAGGTGCTCACCAGGACAAGGATGCTCCGGGTGCCCCTGGACTCAGAGGATCTGAGGGAGGGACTGTTGCTGTGGATGTATCGGACCTGCTGTTTGTGCCTGTTCAGAATGAGGGCTATGGAGACACTCGCCCAGATCATAAGCCCCAAACAGAAAACATCATGGAACAATCTCAACACCAAATACGCTATACAGAGTGACTTCATGATTCTTTCATGAAGGACAGAGGAACAGTAACCATAGTCTCTCCCCTTTGTGATATTTTTGTTGTTTAGCTTGCCAGTCACATACACAGGAACCATACTATTTATCATCATGTGCAGAGCCCAGCAGAAGAAGGTGGAGGTGCCCATGTGCCTGGCTGCTTTTGCTTTAAGCGGTGCCCACCTGGAGTTCGTGGGGCTGATGGTGATGGCCTGGAGGGCGCTCAGGAGGCAGGTGGTGCCCACAGACACTTCCCTGCTCACGCTGTAAATATAGAAAACAAGTTTGCATCCAATATCCCCGAGAAAATGCTTCAGCCCAAAAGCTG
>PVKM010035612.1:0-15110 GCA_004027735.1 Carollia perspicillata | reverse complement strand
GCTGCCTCCCTGCCCAGCGCCACCTTCACCTTCTGACTAGAACAGCAGCCTCTGCAATGTCACCCTGTCCCCAGCCATGCTTGCCACTTCCAATCTTTCACTGACTTCCCTTTGATCTTAGGATGAAGGGAAAAAGCAATTATTATATGTCCCATAAGGTCTCTGCACGATCTGAACTTCAGATGTCTCCTCAGCTCTGTATTGAGTCCCTCCCCTCCCGGCTCATTCATCCCATTCCAGAGACACTGTCCCTCTGTCTCTTGGGAGCACTCTGAGGTCCTCTCTGGGCAATGTCACTTGTGCCCTTCCCTGCTCAGTCCCTCTGCTCTCAGTCCAGTGAGGCTTAACCCAGGCATCTTCCAGGGAACATTTATATCATCCCCCAGAATCTCGGATGTAGTTTCATCTCTGTGTGCCCTGTGCCCGTTACAGGGCCTGGTACATGAATATTCTTTAGATGTTTAAGGGAGAAAGGAAGGGGGCCCAGTGAATTTTCCCCAAAGCTATGAGTAGGAATAACTAGGATGGTTCCCTGTTCCAAAAGCAGAATGGAAAAGCAGGGTAATTGCCTGTTAATTTGAGGTTTCATTTGTCAAAAACATAGCCAGCCCTGGCCTGGGTGCTTCTACGAAAATACTAGTATGGAATGTAGACTGAGCACCTTTGAAAGCAGAATGCTTAGTCTTATCCATAGCCCACTACCTAACCAGTGCTAACGAAGACTTTTGAGACAACAGAACTATACTCTATTTCTTTGTTCATGTCTCAAATATATTTTGTCTCATTTTAAGCTATTGTTAAGGACTTTCCTTTTATCTATGAGCAGATCCTTAGGGTTCAGGAACACATGACCATCACCAGAACATGTGGTTTCCCTTTCAGATAAATAAAACATGAGTGAAATATGGAAGTGTCTTCCCTCAGTTTGTTACTTAACATGTGAAGAGAGGAGCCTGAAGTCGTGAGGAGTCGACTCTGGGTGACTGCTGACGCTCACTTAGACAACCCGCTCAAGAACACGGTTTGGTGCTGCAAGCATCATGCCTGGCAACTTCATGCCAGACCTCAAATATTCACTCCAAAAAGTCACAATCATCACAGTTAAGGCTGCAAGTACAAAAGTCTCTCGTCTATAATGCATCATTAGCACCAGGATGCATTGGAGCCCCACGGCCTCTAGTTGTCGCTGTTGAGCACTAAGACCATCAATTTCATGTCTATCACCCCAACCACAATGCCGGACGCTTAGTGGGTTGCCAAGAAATCTTTGTCGACTGGGTTAATATAACTTAACCATCAACTTGAAACTTTTTAGTTTAGGGTTATTCTGTATTAGACGGCAGTGACAGGGTCTGGAATACGCCACTGTGTCACAAAAATCATCCTGAGCTAAAGGAATTTGAGAATAAGCTCCCCCACCCCACTCCCTGCAAACTCCTTTATCTGCCTAAAAGCAGAGCCTCCGGAAAGAATCCGGTTGCATCAATCCCTTACAAGAAGTGTCACTGTCGGGGAGACTGATACGTCACCTGAGACGAGAGGCTCACACCACACTCCAAAAGCCTTTGTCACAAAATTATCGTATCTCATGCTCGCTTCAGCGGCACATGTACTAAAATTGGAACATACAGGGAAGATTAGCATGGCCCCTGTACAAGGATGGCATGCAAATTCACGAAGTGTTCCATGTTTTAAAGGTTTAAAAAAACTATCATATATCCCATCTATTTCCTAAAGGCCTATTTGACTTTCCTAAAGGTCATTTGTTTCCCGATGAGTGCCTTTCTCCTCCTTCCTTTCCCCTGTGAAGTCAGTGTATAAGTCCCAAATTCTCACCGCCTCCTTGAGTCACATTTTTTGTGAACTTTCATGTATCTGAATTTTATTTATTTTATTTATTTTTTATTTTTAAAAAGATTTTATTTATTTCTAGGGAGAGGAAAGGGGTGGGAGAAAGAGAGGAAGAGAAACATCAATGTGTGGTTGCCTCTTGTGCACCCCCTACTGGGGACCTGGCCCGCAACCCAGGCATATGCCCTGACTGGGAATAGAACCAGAGACCCTCAATCCACTGAGCCACACCAGCCAGGGTGGGTGTATCTGAATTTTAAAAATCTCTTTCTCTTTCTAATCTGTCTTTTGTTAATTTAATTTGCAAATATGGATAACCGAACTTAAAAGGTTATAGGAAAAGTTTTTCTTCCCAGACAGTAGCTTCATGAAAACCTTGATTTCTACACTATTCTGTTAAACACTGAAAACATCCAGTCCAGGCAACTGAAGGAGAAAACAGTGGTGGAACTGAAAACCATAAAGAACTCAAGCAGGGATGCTAAACTAGATTCTGTCAAGTTCAGTGAAATAATTCCTAACTACAATGCCCTCAATAAGGCCAAAGCCCTATTTAATATGCAGTAATTTCAAGTTAACATTTGAGATGGGTTTTTTTGTTCTTCCTCTAATGAATAGTGCAAAGGTTAACTTACAATCAATAAAGAGCCATCCAAGGAAACCATAGAATTAGAAACTCAGAGCTAGACCATTCAGGCTGGCATATCAAGAACCTTCACAGCTCAGCCTCACCAGCAATTAAAGAAATGCTTGCTTAAAAGCATTAAGAAATTCTATGTGTTTTCTATTAAATTTGCATTGATTTTTTTAAAGTCAATATTCACAGGCAGCTAGGATGCAGAGAAATGAGAATTATAATGTATTGCTCGTGGGGGCAGAAATTAAAGAGCAATCTGGATGCTTGTATTAAGCTCCTTTAAGATGCATCCGCATGCCCTGGCCAGTCATTTCACTCCGAGGGGTCATTTCTCAGTCAACTGTCAAGAATCTGAGTAACCATTTACATCACATTGTTATACATAAGCAAAGACAAAAACCCCCAAAACTGGAAACCACCCAAATGTCCAACACTGAAAAAGAAGAGAGTTAAGCTGTTCACAGTTTGGAAAACAGGATAAAAAATGAGTGAGGGACTTGAAGGGAAGGATGAGTTTGGTTTGTAACATGCCGAGTTTGAGGTGCTTCTGGGATATCAGGTTGGGTATCTTCAGAAAGGCAGACACGAGAGCCTGATTCGTGGGCGGTAACGAGACTGGAGAAACAGGTATGAGGCTCAGACCCCACTGGGAGAGGATAATGAGGTCACAGAAACCACGTTTTTCAGTGGCAGTTAAGGTCATGGGGACATGTTTAATGAACAAGACTGACTCCGAAGAGTGTGCACAATTGAGTAGAAGAAAAAATGTTTACATGCACCCCCCCAAAAAGAAAAAACCTAAAAGGATAGGAAGCAAAATGTTAGAATTATAGGGGATTTAAATATTTTTCTTTGTACTCTTTGCCTTTTTTAAAACAGCAGTTTATTCATTCGATTAATATATATTGAGCAACTATAATGCTCCAGAATTTTCCCAAGGGCTGGAGGATGAGTACGTATTGTTCTAGTTAGTTTTAAAAACATTTTTAATTGAAGTTACTTATCAGTGCTTCATTGCACAAGTAAGGAAATGATGATAGCCCTGAGAAAGGAAGTTCACTAGCTCAGGTTCAAACGGCCAGCCCACAAAGCCTCTGCAGCCCAGCCTGGAGCTCCAGCCAGCCACAGAAAAAGGGATTTGGTTAAGCAGCCACGTTTTCTGAGCAAGCTCTTCCACAAGGTGAGGAAGCTCTATAAATACAACCGTAAATGTGTGCTTAATCACAGACCGTCCTCTGCCTTGTTGTAAGTGATCATCTTGATGGCATTTTACCAAAAAGTTTCACAGCAAGGTATAATTTTCTTTCTTGACAACTTAGAGGACTTTTTGTCCTTTACAAAAGAAGTGATCTGTGTGTATTCCCAATTAAAAAAAAAGATTCTCCCTCCAGCTATCGATGCTGCCAGGTTTTTAACACAAGTCACCCACTCCAAGCTGCATATATGTCTAAATATAAATACATGAATTTGAAAACAGGCTGAGCTTTTGTAATTCAATCTCTTACCATAGGATATAGTAGAAACAAAGTCATAAATTCTCCTAGTTTATCTAATTCACAGTATCCACTTGAACAAAAAAATCCCATTGTCTTGCCCCACAGATACTAAATTATTAAAAGAGCACCAGATATTTAGCATAGACCAACAAAATGAAGTATTATTTCTTTAAAGTGGAACATTACTTTCACTAGTTATAGCAGATAGAAAGCTTTTATATTTAATTAAATACATTAATTATAGGCTTTAAACCAACCTCTGACATGAATTAGATTTACAAAATATATAACCTTAGTTTGACAAAGATTTCATTTTTAAAATTCGGCCCCTTCATCACCTAGTAATCAATAAATAGAATACCATTCATAGCATCCCTCCTGTTTGTCAGATATTATATATGATCAGCCTGGTGGATGCAGAAAGCAAACAGCTATTGATCTGTTGGTCTAGCCTTTGGGGGCTCATCTCCTGAGAGCACTGTGGATGAAAAAGGGCTTCTCCAGAAAGTAGCCTGATCAGAAACTCCTACCTGGGCAGGTCTTGGGGGGGAGTCGTTAGTAAAAGGTTTATCTTTGCCTTAAGCAAGCCCCGTCCATTGTTTCGGTGCCTTTAGATCCACATGCCTCAGAGTAAGCCTAGCCACCCTCAACAGAGCACGTGGTCTTGATAAGTATCCTGTGACCCAGCGCCTGCCTTGCTTTCTCTCACCTTCATATAGTGGTTCTTACATTCCCTCCTTAGTCTCAAATGCACAAAGGGAACTGCAAAACTGTCATTCCCAAAGCATTTGAGGTCTTGCTTCCTGGCCATTGTCATCCATCACTTTGGCTCAAATCAGCTCATAAAAATTCTCTGCAGGTTTGGACATTCCTTATGTCGACATTTACTTGGAGTGGCCAATGGAACCCCGAGGAAGCCAACCAGGACAACAGTGTGGGGCTAGGTACATGCTCCACATGCTAGGGACAAGCAAGGGCCCAGCGTGTGCCGCCAGCTCCCTGCTTCCCAGTGGGTGAAACTGGGGGAGCGGGGGAATTTTCTCTCCAAACCCCAGGCCTCCTTGCTTTAAAGTAATAGGTCCATGACTTATTTGAGCTGTTCTTAGAAAATCCTCAAGATGGAAAAAGGTTGAGATAACTCAGGGAAAGGAAAAAAAAAAAAAACGAGTTGCTGCTTTTAATTTCTGCTTTTTAGTTGGATTGTTTACTGAGCATCTAAACAAAATCTTTCCTGCTTAAATGAGAGATAACTAACTCTCTTTTGCTCCAAAAGAGAAAGGACACCTGCTTTCCGACCCCAAATACTCTACGGGACGATGATAGCTTTTGCAGATCCCCGAATCCGGCGTGGCAGAGATGGGTGTTACGAGGTGTCCAGTGTGATAACTGATCCTGGAGAAGCCAGCAGGAGCCCCAGGGAGAAAAGGGCAGGGCGCCCTGGGATGGGTGCACCCTGAGAGAGGGACGGGGCCTGTGCCTTGGACAGCTTCCGGTAGGCTCTCTCTGAGCCTTGCTCAGGCATTCAGGGGCGACTAAGCACCTTAGAGGGGTTGCCTGAGGAAAAATTTCCTCCAGGGTGCGAAGCAATTCTGTAGGGACACCCACCACATTTGGCTTGTCCAGAGATGGTCTTGTAAAGGTTGACTTTCCCTAGAAATGTGTCCACTCTACAGATCCCGAAGGAAAAACTGAAATTAACACAGGAAATCACATCTGTGAGGCTGACAAGCCCTGGGACAATCAGCCTCCCACTAATACTAAGATGGCCAGGATGAGGATCCTTTGACAGTCCTAAATTAATCTTTTGCATGCACAATTAGAAAAAGCCAGGTATAAATTAAGGCAGAATGAATGGATAACATATTTAATTGGTCTCTCGAAGCTTCAAAAAGAGGATTTGGATAAGTGGAGCAATCTAGGATGTCATTTAGGTGTCAACCCAGTTCTTTCGGGTATTAAATCTGGCTGTCCTTGCCCTGATCGGTGTGGATCAGGTGGTTGGGTGAGGTCCGGCAAAGCTAATGGTTGTGTCTGCAATCTGCGGTCAGGGCAAGCACATGACTGGGCTGTAGGTTCCGTCCCTGGTTGGTGGGTGTGCTATGTGTCTCTCATATTGAAGTTTCTCTTCTTCTCTTTCTCCCCCACTTCCCCTTTCTCTAAAAGTGAATAAATAATAGAATCTAAAAATGCTGTCATTTTAAAATAGGAAAGGTCATTGGAAACTCGACTAGTCAAGGAAATGTAGATCGTGCCTCCAAAAGAAAATTTGAGTCCAACTGTTCTTTATAAACTAGTGAATTTTTCTCATGGGTCAAAGGTCTCTGTTTGTGCCTGTCATACATTATGTTGCAAATGGAAGACGACTTTCTACCTCCCAATGGTACTGTTAAAATTAGTTTAAAGGCAAGAGTTTTGTAAGAATTGGGTATCCTAAAATTCTCAGAAATAGGGAACCTAACTCAAATGCTTTCCAAGTTCATGTGATCTAAGATTAATCTTTAGTGAACAAAAGCTAGTTTAAGTGTGTGGTTTATACAACACAAACATGTTTTTATTTTACTCGGGCTTACAAAAATGATCATTAACTGCCGAACACTTGGGCTTATGTAATGTAATTGTGACTGAAAGAGTCTATGTCTCTGGAGGTTACACAATAGCTCCATACATCTGCCAGCCTACAGAATGTTAACGGTATGCTTCTTAGTTTTCACTAGATATTGAGGACTTAAGGGTTAAAGTATCAAAATATGTAGGAATAACTTTACAGTGTTCCACAAGGGCCCCTGGGACCCCTCAAAAGGTTTGCTTCTTATGTTAAATTGCACGAGGAGCGTTGTAAAATAAATGATGAAAAACTTCATGATTGTACATTAAATAATGGTCAGGGCTGTGAGAAACCCCTGAGCACAGCTAGGTTTTGCTCTACTCCTGGCAGTGCCCTTATTTTTTGGTTTTGCATTTCCTCGTGCATCATAATGCATTTAAGCAGGACTTAAATTAGATGAAGGAGGTACAAGCTGACACTATAGGAAGGAGACATCGTACCCTATTGCCAAGGTTTGATAAAGTCACTTCAAGGAAAAGCCAGACTGGTAACTGCTTCCTTTCACAGCTGACTCCCAGGAGACAGAGACTTTGCAGATTACTGACTGTCACCTGGAGAATTTTTTCATTTAAAAGACACTCCCCACCCTCGATGGAAGGAACCTCATCAGGTGCCTAACCATGAAGGGACGTCTACCCCTCTCTCTGACACTCGCCTCCACCGCAATGGACGTCAAAGACTCCGCTAGGATGAGAAGCTACTGACATCAGAGGTGGACGGCTCTCCCAAGACTTGGACCAAGACTGTATACCTTGCAATTGATACTTAAACACAGAAACCAACTGTTTGTTTTTGCCTTTCTACCGATGATATGAGTCATAATAATAGTTGTTCATTGGCTTTTGCTATACAGTGTCACACTTGTGATTACTGAGCACATACAAGATAACTGTTAATACTCTTTTTATGGCTTATGTAAATGTCATACTAGATGCAAACTGCAGAAAAGTGAGACAGAAGGCAAAACTTGAATCATGATAGTTCACAGGGTAGAAATAACCCACGGTGTTTTTGCAATGAATGCCATTAAGACACGACTACCTTTCATTTACCCGTCCATTCCTTTTTTTTTTTTTTTGGAAAATTTGGCCTCAACTCACATCCCATGGTTATGGTATTAATCCCTCCCAGTGGTCCACCTTTTCAACAAAACAACTCAGTTGAGACTTCCTAGGTATGAGTCTTCCTAAAACTGTGAAACCACAGCTTTACACTATGCAACCACAGCAACCACACTATGCAACCAAAAGGTTGGTTACCAATGCATCCTTAAGATAGGTTTGTTACCACAAGAGGGGATTGTGAACTAAAAGGGGGTTCCATGGAAAGTCACCTCACCGGGTGATCTGATCATAAATCCCTAAATGGTCAGGATAAATGTCCTGAAAGTCATGGTGGGCAGTCAGGCCCAGGCATGTAACTTCCTTAGTTAAAGGTTTTCTTTGCCTTGAGCCAGCCCTGTCCGTTGTTTTTGTGCATGTAGGTTAACACGCCTTGGAAATAAGCATAACCACCCTGCAAAAAGGAAGCAGAATTGTTAACTGTTCTGCAATCCCACCCCTGCCTTGCTTTCTCCTACTTTCATGTAATCTTCATTATGTTCCTTCCCTAATCTCAAATGCATAAGAGAAACTGCAAAACTGTCATCCTCTGAAGAATTTGAGATCTTGCTTCCTGGCAATTGTCATCAGTTTGGCTCAAATAAACTCTTAAAAACGATTCCATAGATTTGGATGCTCCTTATATCAACAGCATGAAATATCATTTTTATCTTATCACTCTCTGTATTGAAGGTGCCCATCTCTGTGCCTTAGAGATGATGTGGCTATAAATGCATGTAGAAATACCTCACAAACCTAATCTCTGCAATGCCCATTTTGATAACCTTAGCTACCTCCACATTGGGAAGGCAAAGGGCTACTGTATTTCTTAAAAATGACTTTGTTCTACTTTTGAGAAAAGCCATCTTATGTTAGCACATAACTTGTACAGTGATTCATCCATCATTTGCCACTCTGATAAATCAAAACACCAGATATATTTCCATGGGCATATTGGAAAGGAGGAGAGACTAGCAGGGAAGACCTCTAGTGACGGCAGGCAGCCCTGAATTTGAAGAGCCAAGCGACTGAAGTTTCAGATTCTGCAGCTGTAAAAATCAGGTAATGGTCCCTGGGATTGCTGGAAGATAACACACAGCTTGCTGCAGTGCCTGGTACAGAGTAAGCGCTTCATAAAATAAATGTTACTTAACAGTATTAATAAGATGTTTTCAAATTTAATATATATAACAAAACCATCATTTGCAAAAAACTTATTTGTCCCTATTTCCCCAAATCAGAAACCCCACCAATGCTGCCCTGGGCGTTACTGTGAAGACTCTAGAAAAGAGGACAAAATAACTCCATCACGCCCTCCCTTCAGAGCACGGCCAACACTCGAATGCTCCTGTTTGCCCATACGAGACCATCTGGTTCCCTTTGAGGGAGCCTCAGCTGTTCCTTAGGGGTGGGGTTGATTATCTCCTGGGGTCCAACCAACCACTTTGGGAGTAGACTTCTGTTGCTTAGCCCCTTTGTAAGTACAGTTTAAAATTTAACATGAATTCAGTATTTGCTAAATCGCTGACCTTAACAACACTGACTACCTAGTTTTCTGTGTAAGATCCTAAGCTTGGGAAGAACGTTTTTGTTGAACGTTTTGACAACCTCTAAGTATACAAATGCCTGGAGGCCCTCAGTTCTTCCAGATGTTGGCAACAGACCATATAGCGTGTTACAATGGCCTGCCTTCTCAGGATGGAGCTGCAATTCTGTCTGTGCTGTGAATCCCAGAGTGGCCAAGGAACAGGTGGAAACTAAAAATCACCTCCTAGGACCTTGGGGCACATATAGATAATCTTTTTTTAAGATTTTATTTATTCATTTTTTAGAGAGAGGGGAAGAGAAGGAGAAATAAAGAGAGAGAAACATCAATGTGTGATTGCCTCTCATGCACCTCATACTGGGGACCTGGCCCACAACCCAGGCATGTGCCCTGACTGGGAATCGAACCAGCGATCCTTTGGTTCGCAGCCTGCGCTCAATCCACTGAGCTACACCAGCCAGGTGTACACACAGATAATCTTGAGAAAGGGATTCCAACCCCTCTGCATGGCTGCTTTCTCTAGAATCCTGATGAGAGAAAGGGAAATGATGCTAGTGGGCCTGGCCCGCCCACGGGGCTTCCAGCTGGCAAATGGGGGTGTCCATGAAATACTTTGCCCCCAACAAAGCACTTTGTTAGTTATGAGCCTATGATAACAGAAACTGTTTGTACGACAACTGAAAACAGCTTACAAAAGTTTGTATACAGGTACACACACACATAATACAATCTCAGTTATGTAAAATAAAGCATATTAAAAAGCATAAAGGCGACATGCTAAAATGTTGGTTGTCAGGTGGGAGACTCTACACAACATTATTCTTCTTCCCACTCTCCTGTTATTTTTCCAATTTTTAATAATTGGATTGCTTTGATGTCTGGACATTTCACATAAAATTTAAAAATACGTTCATTAAGATTTAGCAAATTTCAGTTTTTGGCAAAAGGGAAAAGTGAACGTTCCATTTTCAAAATAAATAACGATCTGTCTCACAAAAGACTTTGACCGTTGCCCCGACGGTGAAGTTTGCCCTGATGGTGACTGGGAGGAAGACTTCCAAAAGTTGGTGCGAGCAGCCTGCCCCAGACCCCTTTCTCTGGGTCAGATCATTCTCTTTGTTTTCTGTTAAATCTTCTGGTCAATCATAGATGTTTAGGGAACGTGGAAGAGGGAGATATAAGGAGAATAAAACTGTTAGAAGCCATCAGGGTAAACAAACTATGGTCAAAACTGCTTTTAGAGGCTGAACTGCCCACACTTGGAATAAGGAGCTGTGTGTGTTACACACACGAGGCTTGGGAAAACCTCAAGCACATCCTTGAGTGAAGAGCTTAGGCGTTAGGGGTACCAATACTTTCAGTTCTCTCACTGCAGCCCAAAACACCGACCTCAAGGAGGGTGAGGGCTTGACTTTAGGGGAAGTGCCAAGTGGAGTTTTAAATACACGTACCAGCAAGGCAGCTCTACTCATCTCCTAATCCTGCTTACAGGAGCCTTGGAGAAATGCTTAAGGTTCTTTTCATTCACCTGAGCCTTTCCAGGGGTGTCCAACATTTTTGGCATCTCTGGGCCCCCCCTGGAAGAAGTCGTCTTAGGCCACACATTAAATACATGGCAACATGTAATCACATACACACAAAAAATCTGATAATGTTTTAACTAATGTTCACTTTTGCGTTGGGCTGCATTCATAGCCATCCTGAGCTGCATGTGGCCGGCGGGCCATAGGTTGGACGCCCCTGCAAGTCCAGGCTCTTCCGTCTAGAGAAACCCAAGCTGTCTCACAGGAGGTCGGAGATCTGCCCCTCCTGTCTCATCAGTAGCGCTGCAGGTGCCCAAGCAGCAGGAATCTGAGGCTGTATTTAAAGGCAGAACGGGGCAAAGAGAAGACTGAGAAGCGATGGGACCAGGCCGCCTGGATGGATGCTAGGGCCATCGTATCTGGAACATTTCTCTCGGAAACACTTGTCCCGGCTGTAATTTTTCTACTAGAGGGTGGAGGCAAATATAGTGGACACGCTGGCGCTAGCCCCCCTTACTGCCCACCACCCACCACACACTGCTAACTCTGAGTCAAGGCAGGGACTGCTAGGCGAAAGCAGTTTTCTTTTGGTTCCGGCAGGAAACCGAGGGTGGGGGGAATGACTGGGAGTGCCAGCTGAGCACACTACAGGAGGCTGGTGGATTGCCCTACAACACCAGGGGAAAGGGGGTCAGGGGGATAGAGGCGCAGAGAAACGAAGGCAAGGGAATAATCGATTGCCTCAAGCTTGTGTAGCCAAGGTGGGCTGATATCACCGAGAAGTGGACCCTAGAAGAGCGAGCTCAGTTGGAGAACCTGAACCCCAGCCCTGCATCAGCTCAGTGGCCGCTGTGCAGGCGCGGGGTGGCTCTGCTCTGCACCCCGGGGCGGCCGGAGAGGGGCCAGAGGGCTTCGCCGGGCATCGGGGTGAGGGAGCGGCGGGGTGGGTACCTTGGTGCCCTGGTAGAAGTCGTCCACGGACCTTGTGCCCATGAAGGGGAACTGCATGTGAGTGTGCGTGTCGATGCCGCCGGGCAGGACGAGCTTGTCCGCCGCGTCCAGGACCCGCAGCCCGGCGGGCGCTCCCCCGGGCGGCAGCAGGTCGCGACCGAGCGCCCGCACCACGCCGTCCTCTACTAGCACGTCGGCCACCTGCGAGAGGTCGTCGTTGACCACGCGGCCCCCGCGGATCAGGAGCCGCGAGAGAGCTGCCATGGCAGGGCGCGAGCTGGGGGTCGACCTCCTTCAAGATACCCAGGGGCGGTCTGCAAGCTCCGGCTCCCTCCCTCTGCAAACACGGGGCACGTCTGGAGCCCGGGAGCGGGGCCGGGCTGTCAATCACCCGGCCTCCGTGCGCGGGCTCCACCCCCGGGACTGCTGGGCTGGCGCCCAGAGGCTCGGACGGAGCAGATCCGCACAGTTCTGACCCCAAACGCTTTTCTGTCGCCTTGCATGTCACTTTATGGTGGACGTCCAGCCATGCAAGGGAGAGATCTTGGAGTTTTAAAAGCGAAGGGCACGCTGGGGAAAGAAATCCACCTCACTGGCTGTGTGTCTGCGCCCACAGGCACCCAAGGGGCGGGGGCTGGGGGCGGGCAACGACAGCCTTTAGCAGCAACAACGACAACACCCACACCCGCCAAAAAGCACGCTCGATCTGGATTTCCTTTAAATATTCTTTACAGGAGGAGCAAATTATCACACAATCCCAGTAACTGGCAGACTGAAAGTTGAGGGTGAAATATTTCATCTGTTGGAAATGAAAACGACTTGGTATCAACTATTCTCCAGGTTTTAATGCCACAATGCATACCATCAAGTTTTTCTTGGAAAGTAACAGGTAATATGACTCCAAAGATGGAGGTGTTTTTGTCTCCCAGCTTTCCGTAAAACCAGTTGAGACGTCTTCAATTACCTCTTCTATCCTCTTGGTATAAAACTGGTATCTTCCTCACATACAAAACTGAGATAACATTTGTTCTTCCCCTCCAGATAGGCTTTCTGCTGACGAATGTGAATGCACCTCAATAAAATGGGAAGTGCCATCCCTGTTTGCTCAACGAATGCTAGCTTTGTGAGGGCCGACCCCAAAGCGGGGTTGCACAGAGGGGTAAGCGATCAAGATAAATCACATCCTTGAGCTCCAGGAGCTAAGAGGGGATGTGACATGCACACCTATTTCAATATGTAGCGGAATATCTAATACAGAAAAGTGTGCCTTTGAGAGAGCATAGTAAGAGTTTGGAGGAAAGGGAGAGCTTCTTTCTGCCTTGAAGAAAATTAAATATGAAGTTTCATAGAGAGAGAGAGATCTGAACCAGCATCTAAAGGCCAGGAACACGCAGAAATGAGGGATGGGGTTCTAGGTTGGGGAACAGAGTAGGTAGAGGCATGGGGGAGGGGACGGCAAGGTGCGTCTGAGTCACGCTGGGGGGATAGGGCTGGACAGCCAGGGGCCATCCCTTTTCAGCACTCGGGAGACCAGACAGCACTGTGCAGGGAAGGCAGCGATGCAGATTTTCAAGGGCACCCAGATCAAATGCCGGGGAGAGGTTGGACTGGGGCGGACCTGTCCTAGCGTCTCTTGTCCTTATCCAACAGTCCCTGCAGGGTCTTTGGTGGGAAATCCTCCACCGGCATTTTCAGAACGTTTGCCTTGATGGAACTGATGGGCCCTCTGGCTCTGAGACTGACCTGCTCGACCAAGCCAGCTCTCCAGTCACAGCAGGAAATCCTCACAGCCACACCGGTGTGTTCAGGGGTGGGTGCCTGTCCCAGGCAGACTACTTGTGCCCAACGAGAGCGGACCCTGAGACTTCTGTAAGATCGAGCTGCCCAGAAAAGTTCGTTCCTTCCTCCTGGACTTGAATTCAGAAGGCTGTAAACCAGAGGTGCTGGCAGCTGTCTAGACAACACAGGGACACCGTCCTTCAGAGAACTGACCAACACAGAGAACAGGTGGAGAGATGGAGAGAGAGGGGGTTCTTAGGACCTTGTCGGAGCTCCCGAAACAACCGTGCCTGAAGTTCCCTCCCCTAGGTTTTCCCCATTTGCAGAAGCTGGTTTACTTTGGATCTTGTGTCATTTTCAGCTGACTGCCTGGGATGATGCCTTTGAGTCTGGAAACCAGGAGGGCACATGTGACCTCAAGATGGTGCTTTCAATAGCGAAGTGCAAGGTATTATTATTGTCAAATTTCTTCAAGCTTCAGGTTGCACAGGTCACAAAATGATTAAACATTAGATAGCACCGATAATTTCAAGTTCCATAGATCTGGCTCTCAAGCCAAGGAAAAGAAACCCAAGAAAGTTATGCAATTACTGTCAAAAGACCATTGTGTGAAGGTGAAAGGAGTAATTATAAATATAATGAAACTTACACGCTCTGCCAGTAAGCACCACCCTAGGAAAATAAGACTGGATGTTGGGGCAGTTGTGACACCCTTTCTGAAACTGCCCAGGTGAGTGATTTCAAAGGCTTCCTTATTTTAGACACTTTATATCACGAAATGCCCTGCAACACGGCACAGAACAAACTTCCCACGTTTAAAGAACTCGAACTTTCATCAGAAAAGGGGGTTCGTAGGATGTCACTGACGCAGGAAGAAACGGCCCATTGAGATTCACTCACAGCAAGGGAACAGAGTGGTAGGCCAGCTTCAGGAGACGTGCGGGCTGGCGGAAGGGGTCACCCCCTTTCTGGGCATTATTGGGCCACCCCAGGTGGAAGGCTGTGCCTGGGCAAGTGTGCTCAGAGGGACGGTGTCCTCAGCACACCCTCGCTTCCCTTTTCTTTGCCCTACTCAGCCACCTCCCTACCCAGACATGCAGGGCCCTTGATGGGAAGGAAACAAGTATCAGGGAGACACCCAGTTTTGGGAGGACGCGGAGAACAGGACTCCTGCTGTGTTTGCTGTGAAACAATCAGTTTGGTGGACTGATTGAAGTCTGTCTGAGGACCTATTACATGAGTCCCCCTGAATCCATGGGGGACATGTTCCAAGACCCCCAGCGCATGCCTGCAAACTCGGATAGTACCAAACCCAGGACAGGGCGAGACAGTGAGATTTCATCACTCTACTCAGAAGGGCATGTGATTTAAAACCAATGAGTTGTTTACTTCTAAACTCTTCATTTAATATTTCCAGACCACAGTTGACTGTGGGTAACTGAAACCAAAGAAAACAAAACCACGAATAAGGGAGCACTACTGTACTTCCCAGTGGGCTAATTTTTAAGGGAGGGTTACCATGACCGTTAATGCTTAACACAGAGAAACATGCCTACTGTGAAGTACAGGTGAGAGCCACTTGGCAGGAAGACCTTCCCAGCCCCAACTGATGGTCTAAAGGG
>PVKM010035611.1:0-15105 GCA_004027735.1 Carollia perspicillata | reverse complement strand
GATATTCCATTAACCTCTACCCCAAAGCTCCAGGGTTGACAGCAGGATCCAGAAGAACTGTGCAAAGCCCCAGAGTTGCACAGATGATAAAGGAAGGGACAACCAGGCGTGTGCCCTGGATATTATTTATAGGTTTACTTTCTAAATGCAGCTATGTCCCCTGAAGCCTTATGCGAGACTTGGCTGCCACATGTCAACTTTGAACATCTTTCAGGTGAGATTGAAATGAACCGCTGGTCGTCAGAGGTTACACAGGTGCTACCATTGCCCCAGAAGCACCTGATGGAGCTTAAGGCTCAGATATCTCAGTCCCTCTTGAGCAGGGGTGTCAAACCCACTTTCACCTGGGGCCGCATCAGCCTTGTGGTTGCCTTCAAAGGGCCAAATGTAATTTTAGGACTGTATAAATGTAACTACTCCTTAACTGTTAAGGAGTTCAAATTACATTCAACTCTTCTCTCCCACTTCCTTAGAATTAGAAACCTAGAAACTGAATGAGAGCTTGGTCCAATTAATCAGACTGGAAACAGACTCTGATTTCTGATTAAAGAGGACAACCCAGGGAAAGAGAAACATACATGTCTGTTACAGGAACAATGGTATTTGTTTTTTGTCCTAATTCTGGAGAAGACCATAAGAAATAATGGGTTGTCATTATGAGGCTTTTAAAGACAGCTGCTATATAAATGATTGATGCCAGTTACAGTTAAATGTAGTATTATTTAATATGGGGTATAAATATATCTCTGAAATATAAGTTTGTTATAGTGGTTGGACCATTTCTGAAGTGATCATTTCAATTAAAAGTAGAAGACTAATCCTAGTTTTGGTGAGATCTAATGACCTTACAGTCCTTGTGATTTCCCCAAGAGTCCCAGTTGTGTGTTATATTAAAAAATTAAACCAAAAAAAATTAACTCAGCTTGCAGAAATTATAAGCATAATTAAAAATGAAATAATGCAGCATTAAATATCTTCTTAGTTAAATGAACAAAGAGCTTTACATGGGAAATAGAAGATGCTAATCCATGTTTTATTTTCAAACACATAGCATTAAATGTAACAGTAATATCACGGTATGTTTTAGAAATAGCAGGCAATGCAATATGGGAAGACTGAATCAGAGAAGACCTACATGGATTATAAGGTAAATAAAGTTCAGGAACTCTCTGGACTGCTGGGCTAGTATGAGGCCTGGCCCAGGTCATTTTCAGCTGTCTAACATGTGTTCCTCCCTCATGGCACCCACCCAACATGAAAATGAGCTGTTCTGATTAAGTCATCTCATAAGCCCATGAGCCAAGCTTTGTGGAGTGGGTCATTCATGGAGATGAATCGCTTCTAGTTTCCTAAGTGGTTTCTGTGTGACAGTTGTGCTCATGGCAGCGGTAAGGGCTTCAGAGAAACACCCCATGATTCCAGCCAATTGCACAGCCTAGTTCATGGCTGGGAAATGCAGCACCTGCCAGATGGTGCTGGCAGGAAGTGGGCACAGGGCGAGCCTGTTTCAGCACTGCCTGATGAGGAAGCCACTCTGCACCTGTTAGTGAAGAGACCACACTATTGTGTCATTCATGTGCAGAGGATTTCTTTCTTTCTAACCTTTGGAAGTAGTGTTCCTCTCGTCTCCACGCTGGGGGAAAAAGAACATCAGTTCTCATTTGCATTGAAAAAAGGAGGGTAAGGAAAGTAGTGAAATTTTCTTCTGTGAAGAAGAATGAACAGAGTGAAGTGAGGCAAACAGACAAAATAATATGATTTGGTTATTTCTCCTGGAGTCTAGGATCTGGAGGAAATTTGAGGTTTGCTGCCACAGGGCATCAAGGTATTTTTTGAGGGGGCCATAGAAGAATGGTACTCACTCTAACTTAGCACCTTGGAAATTGAGAATGGGTTTGATTGTCTCTCAGACTACGGTATGTTCATTTTCCTTCCAGTGTGTGCCCCCATGTCAAGCTGGTAGCCAAGCTTGAGGAGACATTAAATATGTCTGAGAAATGCCTCTCTAAGATGTGGCTAATGCATTTTTGCATATAACAAAATAATTTGCACCAAGGGAATTTGTAGTTATGTTTCCAGTGAGGCAAAGGTGAATAAACAGCTAAGCCAAGAGACTTCAAAGTAGGACGTGATGCAAAAAGAGGAAAAGGGGAAAATATTCTAGGCAATGAAGCAGAAAGATATTTCACATTGTGAATCAGTATGAGCCACTTGGACATCTTGTGTTCCCTGTGGAGATGGAGGAGAACCAAATTCAGAGTCCCAAGAAAAATGGCCCCATGAAGGAGTGAACCTTCGTGCACTGGGCCCTGCTGGGCTCAGCATGCCTGAATGCAGAGTGGATTCCTGGGACCTTGAGCTACAGAGTAGAGGTGCCCCGAGCAGGAAGCAAACAATCCCTTATGAGGGACAAGGTGAGGCTGCTGTCCAAGTGTGCCTGTGCAAAACTGCTCAGATCCTTTTGGGGAACAAGACCCTAACAGCTGTGGCTGAAGTACAAGGAGCAACAGAGATGGTTTCGGAGTGGTGCAGAAGAGGGACGAACACACTAGCTCTCGTGGAAATGTCTCCTTTTGTTCTTCTCTGTAGAAGGAAGGTGCTGAAATAAATAATTTCTTGGAGTGTCTTTGGCCTTTCAAGTCTATGATTGATGAAGATGGGGAAAAAACTTGCTCAAAATATTTTAATAAAATGTGAATGGACACGGCAGATCACAGCAACAGCAATTATTCTTCAAAAGATATCTACCAGTTGTAGACAAGCTATGGAGCAAAATACAGCTGTATCCAGTGTCTATTTAGAGACCTGAATAGGCAGCTGTGATATATACTGAAAAAGAAATCAGTACTTGGGCTCTGAGGAAAATCTGGTGAAAAGTCAATTTTATTGATTCTTAGTACCATAACTATTACCTGGGCCTAAGTGGTTTTTATAATTTAGGTAATTTTATTAAAGGTGAAACTTTGGAAGAGGTGCAAGGGTGGTTTTATTAACATGAGACTTAAGGAGAGGACATAGGAAACTTTTCAAAATACACTTGACTCCAGGCAAAATTATAAAGTGGATCAGGTTAGTTTTCAGCCCTTCTCTGTTCACCAGACTCCCCAACAATCCCATACTCCCTATTTCTGCATCATCTTTACCCTTTGGGAACCTAGAACCCCACTGGGCTGCTCAGATGCCTCTATGCTGTCATCCAGTCGATTTTTCTTAATGCTTGTCATACACCCGGAACCTTGCCAGGAATCAAGTATGGGAACACAGAATGTTATAAATCTTCTCCAAATGTCTCATCCTCTGGTTTCCAAGTCCTGCCCATGATGACTAGATAATTTGAAAGATGAATTTATATACATTGTGCCAGACATCTTTTATGTTCCACTTCAGAGCCTCTTGGGCTCCCCATCTCTTGTTCCAGCTTTTCATGGGCTCTGATTAACTTGGTACCAGTACACTTCTCATCTCCAGCTGTAGGCTCTGGGGTTGACCCACTGCAGGACCTACTAGGTGCCCCACTTGGAATATACAACACAGGGATGACTAAGTGGAGCCTGGGATAAATTTTTCCTCCTTGTCCCACTTTATCCTAGGGCTGGCACTTAATTGCCATTTATACAGCATCTTGGGGCTGTGGTCTATGAATTGAACAGTCATGCTCAGCAGCTTAATACACTTCTCCATATTACCTCTTCCCTCTTCTTCCTCCTCAGCTCATTCCCTTTGTACTTCAATCCCCCCTGAGATTATATTACATGATAAGATCATAGCACAATTAGTACTTCAACTAATATTTGTAAGGTACGTATTATGTGCTGGACGCTATCCTAAGACACTGTAAGTACAGAGATATTTATGTTCAGTGACTTGTCTGACATCAGATATTTTCCCAGACTCCATATTGTTTAATTTCCTTTCTAGGAGGTCAAGAAATCCTGGCCACATGGTGTAGAGCTGGGCTTTCCCAAACAGGTTAGGGATCCAGAGTGACCAGAAACAAATATAATCCCATTAAAATACATGAAGAGAGGCAGAAAAGGGACACTGGGAACAGAGCATTAAGAGCAGGATATAGCAGCTGATCTGGGAAGATACACATCAGAAAAGAGGTAAGAGTCAGCAGTGAAGGAGGTCAGGAACTGAATTAAAAGATCTGGAGTGGATTGAGAAATGGAGGTAAAACAAGGCAGAACCACTCAGGTCCAATTGCTGAAAGCAAGGATATCAGGAGCCCCTTCGTCATGACCCTGGGGCCTCCAGGCAATTAAAATATTTATTTTAAAAAGCCATTTAATTAATTTCTCAGTAACTTACTTAGCAAACTCTTACCAATTGAAGCAGTACTTCAGAACACTCACAGTTCACATAGAAAACCAAAGAATCAAAAACCAAAGCATGAAACAATAAGTGCTGTTATAAAAGTATGCATTGGGAGGATCCAAGACGGCAGAGGAGTGAGTGGAAGCTGCACTAACTTCCTCCCAGGACCACTCTGGAATTACACCTAAATTATAGAGAAATCATCTAGAATAACCAACCAAACAACAACTGGAGAGAAGCCTCATAACCATGGACAGACGGAAGAAACCACTACACTACAATGTGACTGGTATGGAATGTGGCGGAGATGCAAGAGGACTGGCTGGGCTCCCACAGGCAGCAGCTGAAGTGCTAGAGGGAAATCTGAGCGGCCAGGTGGTTGTCCCTGAGAAGTGTGAGGTCTACACCCCAAGCTGGGCTCCCCAGCCTAAGCACCAGAGCTGGAAAGGAACCCAGATAGCATACAGCTGTGAAAAGCCGCAGGATTTCTGTCTTCCAGGGAGGCAAGGCTGGAAATACAGACGCTCTCTTAAAGAACCAATGCACAAAATTTCGTTTGTGGCCACTCACCCTAGGCTCCAGCAAAGGGGGTACAGAGTGGACTAGAGGCACTGGAGGAGAGTGTGGGGATGGCGGCTTTTGGGAGAGAACTAAGGGAGCAGCCACCAGGATCCCTGTCCTGTCATTCACCAACTGCAGGAGCCATTTTGCTCAGGCAGAGCAATTCCCTACCAGTGGCATCAGTCTGAGGGGAAGCCTGCAGGAATTACTCTGCCCCACCCTGTGGAGCTTAAGCCTGACTGCTGATTACAGATTGACTACATTAACAACTGAAGGAGATAGGCTGTGGACTGCTGGGAGTCTTGAACAGGTTGTCTAGGGCCAGACTGGGACACCATCTGACATCACCAGCGGTTGATCTGGAAAGAGAAGACTATGGAAAACATTGGATTCTACTGCAATGAATTCCAAGTAATGAAAAGCAAAGGCCTGCAACCAAGACTCCTGTACCCATCAAGGCTCTCATTTAAAATGGAAGGCAAAATAACAAGTTTCCCAGATTAAAGAAGACTAAAACAATACATCTCCACCAAACCAGCATTGCAAGAGATGCTAAAGGGACTGTTTTAAGAAGATGACAAAAGAGAGAGAGGAAAACAGGTACAGAGGTACAAAGGGAGAAAAATGGCAAGAATAAGTACCTATTAATAATAACCTTAAATATAAATGTATTAAATGCTCCAGTCAAAAGACATAGGGTAGCTGAATAAATAAGAAAACATGTCCCATATATAAGTTGTCTACAAGGGACCTACATCAGAACAAAAGATCTACACAGACTGAAAGTGAAGGGGTGGAAAAAATACTCCATGCATACGGACATGAAAAACAGCTAGGGTATTAATGCTTATATCAGACAAAATAGATGTCAAAGCAAAGGCCATAAAAAGAGACAACAAAGGACACTACATAATACTTAGAGGAATAATACAACAAGGTGACATAACCCTTGTAAACATAGGCACCCAACATAGGAGCACCCAAATATATAAAGAAACTCTTGAAAGACTTCAAGAAAGATATTGATAATGATGCCCTCATAGTAGGGTATTTTAACACCCAGTTGTCAACAATGGATAGATCTTCCAAGCAAAGAATCAAGAAATATACTGTGGCATTGAACAACACTCTAGATCAAATGCACTTAATTGATATATGCAAGCCTTTCACCCTAAAGAATCAAAAATGTACAATCTTTTCAAATGGACATGGAACATTTTCAAAGAAAAACCGCATGGTAGGACACGAAACAAGCCTCAGCAAACTCTGGAAAATTAAAATCATATCAAGCATCTTCTCAAATCACAATGGCTTGAAACTAGAAACCATCAAGGAAAAAACTCAAAAACATTCAAATTCATGGAGACTGAATACATGCTATAAAAAAATGAATGGGTTAATAGTGAGATCAAGGAAGAAATTGAAAAATTTCTGTAAACAAATGAAAATGAACAAGCAACAGCCCAAAACCTATGGGATACAGCAGAGGCAGTCTTGAGAGGGAAGTTCCTAGCAATACAGGCCTACATAAAAAAGATAGAAAAATCTCAAATAAACAATCCAGCTCTACAACGACAAGCAAGAACTACAGGAAAAACAACAAAGAAAGCCCAGAGTGAGTAGAGGGAAGGAAATAATCAAGATCAGAGCAGAATTAAGTGACATAGACACAATTCAAAAAAACAGTTCAAAGGATCAATAAATCCAGGAGCTGGTTCTTTCAAAATTTAAACAAAATTGACAAGCCTTTAACTAGACTCATCAAGAACAAAAGAGAGAAGACCAAAATAAATAAAAGAGGAAAAACTACAACCAATACCAGAGAAATACAAAGGATTGTAAGACATTACCACTATATATCAAGAAATTTGACAACTTGGGTGAAATGGCCAAATTCTAGAAATATATAATCTTCCAAAACTGAATCAAGAAGAAACAGAAAGCCTGAATAGAATGATAGCAACTAGCAAAATTGAAGCAGTAATCAAAAAACTCCCAGCACACAAAAGCCCTGGGCTGGACAGCTTCACAGGTGAATTTTACCAAACATTTAGGAAGAGCTAACTCCTATCCTTTTCAAACTGTCCCAAAATATTCAAGAAGAGGGAAAACACCCAAACTGTTTTTATGAGGCCAGTATTACCCTAATTCCAAAACCAAGTAAAGACACAAAAATAAAGAAAACTGCAGACCAATATCATGAACAAACATAGATGCTAAAATCCTCAACAAAATATTAGCAAACCAGATCCAGCAACACATTAAAAAGATCATGCACCATGATTGATTGGATTCATCCCAGGTATGTAAGGATGGTACAATAGTCACAAGTCAATAATCTTAATATACCACTTAAACAAAATGAAAGACAAAAATCACATGGTCATATCAATAGATGCTGAACAAAGTATTTGATAAGATATAACACCCATTTATGATAAAAATGCTCAGCAAAATGGGAACAGAGGGAGCATACCTTGACGTAATAAAGACCCTATATGAGAAACCTACAGCCAACATCATATTCAATGGGAAAAACTAAAATCTTTCCCTCTAAGATCAGGAATGAGACAATGGTGTCTGCTTTTGCCACTTCTATTCAACATAGTATTGGAAGTTCTAGCCACAGTGATCAGATAAGAAAAAGAAATAAAAGGCATATAAATTGGAAAAGAGAAGGCAAAACTGTCATTGTTTGCAGATCACATGATAGTGTACATAGAAAACCCTATAGGCTCCACCAAAAAACTACTAGACCCAATAAGTGAATTTGGCAAAACGGCAGGATACAAAGTCAATATTCAGAAATCAAAGGCATTTTTGTACATCAACAATAAAATATCAGAAATGGAAATCAGAAAAAAAAATCCCATTTACTATAGCAACAACAAAATAAAGTACCTAGGAATAAACCTAACCAAGGAGGTAAAAGACCTGTATACTCAGAAAACTACAGAACACTAAAGAAAGAAATTAAGGAAGACACAAATAAATGGAAGCATATACTGTGTTCATGGATTGGAAGAATTAACATATTAAAATGTCCATACTGCCCAAAGCAATCTATCGATTCAATGAAATCCCTATTAAAATACCAAAAACATATTTCACAAATTTAGAAAAAATATTTAAAAACTGTATATGAAACAAAAAACAACCCCATATAGCCTCAGAAATCTTGCAAAAGAAGAGCAAAGTAAGAGGGATCACAATACCTGATGTCAAACTATATTACAAGGCCACTGTGATCAAAACAGTCTGGTACTGGCATAAGAACAGACACATAGATCAATGGAATAGAATAAAGAGCCCAGAAATAAACCCATGTCTCTATGGTCAGTTACTATTTGACAAAGAGGCAGGAGAATAAAATGGAGGAAAACATAGCTTCCTCAACAAGTGTTTTGGGAGAACCAGAATGGTACATGCAAAATAAAATGAAACTAGACCACCAACTTACCATACACCAGAATAAATTCAAAATGTATAAAAGACTTAAACATAAGTTGTGACACCATTAAAGTCCTAGAGGAAAACATAGACAGTAAAATTTCAGGTATCCCATGCAATGATATTTTTCTTGATATACCCTCTAGGGCAAGGAAATTAAAGAAAAGAATAAATGAATGGGACTACATCAAATTAAAAAGCTTCTTCATGGTTAAGCAAAACATCATCAAAATTAAAAGAGAACCAGGCCTGTGGGAAAACATATTTGCCAATGATACCTCAGACAAGGGTTGGATCTCCAAAATATATAGAGAATTCATCTGACTCAACACCAGTAAAACAAACAATCCAATAAAAAATGGGCAAAGGACATGAACAGATGCTTCTCCAAGAAGGACATACAGAGGGCCTATAAGTATATAAAAGGATGCTCAACATCACTAGCCATCAGAGAAATGCAAATTAAAACCACAATGAGATACCACCTCACACTGGTCAGAATGGCCATCATAAATAAACCAACAAACCGTAAGTGCTGACGAGGATGTGGGAAAAAGGGAACTCTAGTGCACTGTTGGTGGAAATGCAGACTGGTGCAGCCACTGTGGAAAACAGTATGGAATTTCCTGTAAATACTAAAAATGGAACTACATTTCAACCTGGCAATCCAACTGCTAGGATTATACCCTAAGAATTTCAAAACATCAGTTCCAAAGAACTTATGCACCCCAATGTTCATAACAGTGTTATTTACAATATCCAAGTGATTGAAATATCCAAAGTGCCCATTAATAAATGAGTGGATAAAAAAGTGTGGTACTTTACAAAATGGAATACTACGCAGCAGAAAGAAAGAAGTAACTCCTACCTTTCTCAACAGCATAAATGGAACTGGAGAGTATTGTGCTAAATGAAATAAGCCAGGAGGTGAAAGAAAAATACCATATGATCTCACTTATAAGAGGAACCTAATGAACAAAACAAACAAACGGGCAAAATAGAACCTGAGGCACAGAAACAAGGAACAAACTGACAGCAACTAGAGGGGCAGTAGGTGAGTAAAGGAGGAAATTACACATTGGTTCTTTGATGAAAGGTTAGCAAAGATGTTTTCCCCTGGAACTGTTCTATGCAACAGAACTTCCTATGATGATGAACTTCCTATGAACTGAAAGAAATTAGTTCTTTTCTGCGATGCCCATCACAGCAGCCACTAGCCAGCCACATGTGGCTATTGGGCACTTGAAATGTGGTTAGTGTGTCTGAGAAACTGAATTTTCAATTGTAGTTCATTTTAGGTAATTTAAATCCAAATAGCTGTGTATGTTAATGGCTACTGTTTAGGACAGCACAGTTCTAGAAGATGACATCTTAGCTGAGTCTTCAGGAATTAGGTGGCATTATCTAGGTCATGAGGAGGATGAGGGTCACGTAGAGAGTAGAAAAATTGTTCCAACCACAGGGAACAGCAATGAAAGGCGTGGAGATCAGTGTGTCTGCTTATTAGTCTTGTGATAGACAAAAAAGGAATCTAGAAAGGTACATGGAGGCTGTGTGTGACAGGCCTTGTCACATTTACTGAGTCACCATTTACTGAGGGTACACTAAGTGCCTGGCATGTTGCTGACTGCATTGGATATTCATCTCATCTCCTCTACAGCACTGGAGCTAGGTTAATTAGCCCCATTTTATTGGCAAGGAGACTAAGGCACACAGAGTTGATTTAACATAACCACTGCAACACAGCTCCTAAGTGGCAGAGTCAAGATTTAAAGGGGGGTCTGACTCCACAGCCTCTCTTCTTTCCACTTTATTACTTCACCCCACTATGTGTGCCACAGAGGGAGTCTGGGCTTTTGTAACTTTAGGCGAGACTAGTCTGCATTGGTATTTTTCCTAGACAGGCATGATATAAAAACAAGGAGATAAAGGAGTTGAGAGTATTGGCCAGAAGAAAATGAAGGATCACCCGTGGGACCCAGGCTACAAAGAGAAGGAAGGAAAGATAAGAGAGGCCAAAGAACAGAGTGGAATGATTAAGAGACCTGCAGGTGAAGACGTGATGGTCAGAGAGGATTATTGCCATTTTAGCGGCTTTCAGCCAGAGGACTTGGTGACTATTTTCAGCCCTGGAACTGAGGGTGTTAACTGGTGGAGAAAGCCTTCGGCAAAGTTCCTTTCCAGAGTATAGACAACCTCCTCTTTTTCCAACAGGCAGAGACCCAGGCTCCTTCTCCGTGTGAGCAAATGGATTCCTCAGAAACTGAATCTGAGTCTCAGAAGTTTTATTTTTTAATCTCTATTTTGGTGACTTATCTTTGCTTGGTGAAATAGAAATAAATAGCATGGATTTTTAAAAGTTTGTGTTTGCATCCCTCAGCATGCTAAGATATAGGGAGCCAGAGAGGAGGCATCTGGATGTATGCCCTCATCTGCAGCTCTTGGTGCCACAGGTCCCCTCTGCCTGACTTATATTTTAAGATCTCATGTGCCTTAGATGAGATGGAAGTGAATGTGAGGTTAACTGTATTTTTGATTTGAAATCAAAATGACATAGAAGTGAGTCTTAATATATCATAAAAATCATTTTGAAAAATACTAAAACTGTCCTGATCTCTTATTAAGGAAACTGATTTGCAGATGGTGATAGAAATATTTTTCATGAAAATGACAAATGTAGCTTGTTTTCATTGGCTTATCTGTTTTAGTTAAAATAGCTCCTATCGCTACATTTCTTCTCTTAAAAATGACTCCTTCAATAATTCAGTTAGACTCATAAAATAATATATTATTTGTCACTTCCCTCAGTATTACTTAGTTTTCTTTTTTCAGAAATATATATACATCTAACTTATACTGGGACTAGAGTATTATATGTATGAGCATATACCAGGGTAAATAAGGCCATAAATGTATCAAGTGTGTCCTGATTTGGGAAACACAGGGTGTTCAAGTTATTTTTCTTTTTTACAGCTTTATGGAGATATAGTTTACATACCACAAAATTTACCCATTTTAAGTGTAGTTTTAAGAACAAATATAAATGACCCATGGATGTGGACAACAGGTTGGGGATCGACTATGGGAGTGAAGGGTTGGTGGGGCGGGGGAAAATTGGGACAACTGGACTAGAATAACAATAAAAATCGTAATAAGTGTAGTTTGGTTACCAAAGAAAAGTGTGGATTTGTTGCCTGCTGTCCAACACAGGAATAGTCCGAAGACAAACAACGGTGGGGAAGGAAAGAGGTGGCTTTTAGGATGTTGCACAACTTGGGGGAATGGGAGACACCTCGACTCAGGCCAATCTCTTCCATGAAACAGAAAACAAAAAAAATATCATCTGTTGCCAAAAAGCCTGAAACCCAAAACCATGCCTAGAAATACTGCTCATCCTTATCTGTCCTTTGGAGCATGAAGCTGCTAGGCAGACGGCTCTCTGGCTTCAGGTTCCCTGGAGTTTGCATGTGGGGCTGATGCTACCGTTGCCACCACTTCCCACACCAGGGTCCTGGGCCACTGCTAAACACTGTAGCTGCAGGGGGTCCGTCATGGCAGCCACGGGGTCCAGAGACCACTGCCTGGCCGTGAGTCTTCCAGGACTCACCAGTCCACAAGCACTTTAGCCCTCATGTCTATGATGCAGATCCCCAAAGGAAGAGAAAGAGTGAGACAAGTCTCTGCCTTCCCTTTGTCTAAATCTCCCAACCTGAACTTGCCTGCACTCCGGAGGGTTCAGCTCCCTCAGCCAATCCTGTCCTTTTCCCAGGCTAGACTAAGAGGTCATATTCTAATACAGCACCACTTCTGCCACTATGTTGACCTTGAGGATACATGTGACCATACCCTCTGGTTCCCGCTTTAATCAGGGAGCAGAAGTGGGTAGGAGAGCTTTCCAAGTTTTCCAACCCTCTAGTCTCCTGCATACTCCATGCAGGGCCTACTCTTGCTGTGTCTCTGCCTGAGGTATAGGGAAATCTGTCATCACGTGCCACACTAGCAGTGTGGCTTCACCCCTGCTGCTTCCTGCAACCCTGGCCTCACTCCTGGGCCTGTCCAGGCCAGGTCTGCCTGCACCAGTTTGATGAATTTTAGTAAATTTAGACATTTGTGCAGACTTCACCCCAATCTAGTTTTAGAACAATACTATTGCCCCCCCCCCAAATTATTTCCTATTTCTAGTCAATCTCATCTCCCAACTCCAGATACAGGCAACCTCTGATCTGTTTTCTGATTCTAGAGTTTTACCATTTTTAGAAAGTTCATATAAATGGAATTATATACAGTTGACACTTGAACATGAGTTTGAACCGAATGGCCACTTATATGCATGTTTCATTTCAATAGATATAGTTGGCCCTCTGTATTCACACCCATGGATTTAACCATTTGCAGATGGAAAACTATTTTGAATCCACAGTTGGGAAATTCATGAATTTGGAGAGCCAAATGTGTGCATTATTCTGTGTCATTTTACAAAAGGGAATCGAGCATACACAGATTTTTGTGCTGTGGGGCCCTGGAACCAGTCGCCTTGCAGATACTGAGGTATGACTGTAGTTAAGTTTGGGGGGAGTCAAAAATTATACAAGGATTTTCAGCTGCACAAGGTTACTGACTCTTAACTTATTGTTCAAGCATCAACTGAATAGCCTTTTGCATCTGACTTCTTTCACACATAATTTTGAGGATATACCCAAGTCGTTGCACATATCACTAGTTCATTCTTTGGTATTATTGAACAGTTTTCCATTATATAAATATACCTCATTTTTCTTTTCACCAATTGGATGAACATTAGATTATTTCTAATTTTATATTAGTATTAAAAATGCTGCTGTGTGCATTTGCATAAACTACTTGTGTTTTCATTACTCTTAGGTAAATATCTAGGAGTGGAATAGTGGGTTGTAAAAAGTGTATCTTTTGCCTTCTAAGAAATTGCCAAACTGTTTACCAAAGTGGCTATGCCTTTTTACATTCCCATAGCAATGTATAAGAATTCCACCCTGGCTGGTGTAGCTCAGCGGATTGAGTGCGGTCTGTGAACCAAAGGGTCACCAGTTCGATTCCCAGTCAGTGCACATGCCTGGGTTGTGGGCCAGGTCCCCAGTGGGGGCCACATGAGAGGCAACCACACATTGATGTTTCTCTCTCTCTTTCTCCCTCCCTCCCTTCTCCTCTCTCTAAAAATAAATAAACAAAATCTAAAAAAGAAAAGAATTCCAGTCTCTCCACATCCTTTCCAACACTTGATATAATCAGTCTTTTTAAATATAGCTATTCTCATGGTTTAAATTTGCATTTCCCTAATGATAAGGTATATTGAGCATCTTTTCATGGGCTTATTAGCCATTTGCATATTTTCTATGGGAAAATGTCTTTCCAACTTTTTGCTCATTTTTTGTTGCCTTATTTTTGAGTTGCAAGCATTTCTTTATATGTTGTTGATACAAGTTATTTACTAGCTATATGATTTGTAAATATATTTCTCCTAGTCTATGGCATGTCTTTGCATTTTTATTGGTACCTTTTGAAAAAATATTTTTAGTTTTGATGATGTTCAATTTACCTTTCATTGTCTTTTATGGATCATACTTTTAGTATCATATCTAAGAATCTACCTAATCTAAAATCACAAAGCTATTTTTTAAAATTAAAACTATTCACTTTTATCCCTTTAAAAATGATCAAGAATTATCTGAATGTCACAACAATACCTTGGCAGTCTCTGTTTGTTGGTTTTATGGGTTTTTTGGACTTGAAAAAAATATTTTGCTTTTTAGTTCATAATGGTAATTTGAAAAGAAAATTCCTGTTAACTATTTCTTTATGTGACTTTTGAAAGTGAGAATATTAATGAGAAAAAAATAACAAATTATTTAAGCAAGAAATGCCACAAATAAACTGTCACCTAGATATAATAAACAAAGAAAACTTAAACTGATGACTTGAGAATTTTATTTTTTAAGTTTCTTTTTTTTTAAATCCTCGGGTGAGAGGATTTAAAAGAGAGAGAGAGGAGGGGAGAGAGACAGATCAATATGAGAGAGAAACATCAATTTGTTGCCTTCCATATGCACCCAGACAGGGGATCAAACCCGCAACCTTGGAATGTGCCCTGACTGGGAATTGAACCTGCAGCCTTTTGCTGTATGGGATGACACTCCAACAAACTGAGCCACCAAGCCAGGGCTTAAGTTTCTTAATCACAGTCCAAGGATTTATTTACATGCAGTATTTGAAACATTAAGTAACTATGTTAAATTGGAACTCTACTTAATCCAGTCTGTTTCTCCCACTTAAGGTATATTTGGTTTGGTGGTTGTGGTAATGGTAGGGGTCAGGAGGTACTGTTGTCATTTTCCATAGATATAACTTGGCCCCAGAAGCCTTCTGTCATTCATTCTGCTTAGCACTACACTCAAAAAAATACCCTCCTGACTGTTTGCCATTCATCTCCTCTTTGACTGCCCTCAGCCTCAGGCAGCCATTGAACTATACATAATTGATTCTCAGATTATTGAATTTAATTGAATCCTCTAAAATTCCCTGCACACTTTACTCTTTGCATAGAAGATGGTAGTCTCCATAGTCCTTTTGAAAAAGTTAACTCACCATACCCAGCTTAGTACTTTGAAACTCATCTAATTTTAAGATGAAGTCCAAACTCAACGACATGGCATTTAAGTTCACGTACAATCTGGGACCCACTTGCCCCTTCTGCCCCATTCCTCCCTTCCCACCACGTGTCCTTCAGCATCACCTAGGCACTTG
>PVKM010035610.1:0-15107 GCA_004027735.1 Carollia perspicillata | reverse complement strand
GAAGGAAGGAAGGAAGGAAAGCAAGAAGGAAGGAAGGAAGGAAAAAAGAAAGAAAAGAAAGAAAGAAAAGAAAAGAAAGAAACTGAAAACTAGGTCCTGTCCATTCCTTGTACCTGTAACTCATTTCTTCTAAACTGAAACATGCAATGTTGTATTTTTAGTTGGACCTGTCCTTCATCTGATGGCTCCCCCGGGCGTACGGGCACACCTCGGAGGTATTGCAGATTGGGATAGAGTCTTGCCTTCAATTTTTAAAACATGCAACGTCTGGGAAGTGCAGTAAAGTGAGGCGCAATAAAATGAGGCATGTGCCTGGTGGGTTTGCTCACCACGGACGGGTTCAACCACAGGCTGTGATGATCTCTCAGGGGAGACGCCCGGCAGAATCATTGTTATGAAGGCTGCACATGCCCTCAGGTCTGGACAATGATTATTCGATATCCATTTTATTGATTTGGGCCCATTATTCTGTTAAAACTGAAACAGCTTTGAACCCTCCCGTCTTCCCTGTATTGCTCCCCTTCAAATTCTCCGTTTTTGTCCAATGCTGCGTGGGACAGATTCAAGGAAAAAGCCCTGAGAGGTGATCCTAGAGCCTTCCGTCCAAGTGGGTCTTGATTCATTAACAGGTCATTAAAGATCCACCTGGCGGTCTTCCATCCAGTCCATGTTTCTCGGTCTCACAGGTACATCAGAAAGTCTGTGCGAAATTCCTGCTCCAAACCATATGCCAGAGCCATTCGTCCACTCAGCAGAGAGATACTTACCCTCTGCTGTGCGAGGCATAGTTCTCCAAGAAAGAATGACATTTGGCTTATTTGCTGCCACTGATTCCATAACTGCGTTCAAGACGAAATCGACACTTGTTCTGTTGGGATTCAGGGTGGCTTGCTTTGCTTTTAAGAAACGTGTTCCTAGCCTTACCTTTGCTTCAGGCATGTTGAGCAAGTTATTTGTGTGTGACCAATAAGTAATAGGAGGTTTAGGATTGTAACAAATGACTTATGAGAACTGCTCACGCTATGGGAGATAAGGAAGTAGCAATGAGAAACTTTCTTTGAGAAAGTTATAGTCATTTTATCTTTAACATGATCTTTTTTTGCTTTATTAGTGCATGATCAAGTCCTCTATTTAGGACTTATACAATAAATTAAACATTTATAGGGATATGAAAGAGGAACATTTTCTAGATGTTAACAAGGAATTTAGAGTAAAAAAAGAAATGCTGAAAATGCCTCTTTTTTAGGAGTCTTACAAAATATGTCATTTAATCTATGTTTGATAGATGCACATGGCCCAGTAAAATACCAGAAAGGACATGTTAACATCTGAATTGAAAAAACTGTGCCCAAAGAAAGTGTACATTGATCATCAGAATTCTCCCTTTCTGAACCATGCACCCCGGCGAGGCTGCATCCATATTTCTTGCTGCTCAGAAGCAGCTCATTGCCCTGGCCTTGTGCAGATCTGTTCTGTGGGAGCCGCCAAGCTTGCACCATTGGTTAAGTCTCACAGATTATTTGTCAGAATAGGAGTCACAGCCCTTTCTCTTAGAGAAGCAGAGCTCACAGTAGGCTCTCTTGACCTATCTATGTCAACCCCAATGTACAGATTTGTAACTGTTGTCCACCTTGACCCCTTGCAATGCGATTGAATTGCAAAATGTTGAAATATATGTGGATGTCCACTCGTAAAGAATAATACAATAAAGTATACTTTCATGAATGTGCAGTTTAGATAATAACATAAAGATTGGACCAAATATCTTTAAATGCCTTTACTAACATCTGCCAGTGGCAAACTGTTTAAAGCACGTTACAGAGGAGGAGAAATATGTATCGCAGCAACCACATACACGTGATCATCAGCAGGTACACGGTTCCTGTCCACCGGTCTACACTGTATGCGGTTCATCTCTAGGAAGCAGTGTATGGCGTATTTAAATGAATATGCAGTGTATGTAAATTAATGGTCATTTAAACTGGGCTATCCACAACTACTATGCACTGTGAATTTCCATCCTTTCATTTTAGTTTCATTGTTAAATGATTTAAGTACGAACTTTAGAAGAAAATGTCTTTACGAGTTGGGCATTGCTGTTTAGAATTCGCACTAATGCAGTACAGTCAGCAAAGAACACTCAGGCACCAGTGATTCCCGGGCCACTAGATGGCGCACTACAACCAGCTGTTGGGTGGGTTTAGTCTGAGAGGGTCTGAAAGAGTCAGCGGGAACCCTCTAGTGGTGTGTCCGACAGGACGTTATTGTCAGTGTTGCCCAGAATTTTACAGTTTAATAATGAACAAAGGAAAGGCCAGATAAAGATAAATTTAAAACCAGAAGTGTAATAAAGTAATTTCAGTGTATTAAACTATTGAGTTTCAAATGAATCTGGAAATAGTTTATGTTCCAACTTGATAGCCTGTTCTCTCATAAATCTCCGACGCTCCTGTAGCCAGTCTTACCTAATATTCATTTTAATTCACTTAATAACTGTACACCTAAATTTTTAAAATTAGTGAGCATAAAGAAGTCACCTCATCTATCTGGCTTGATCAAAATGTTTTCATATATGAATTTTACACATCAAGGAGATTAACTCACATAGATGCTTTCAAAATATGAACAAATTTCAATTTAAAAGCCTCTAAGACAGGTCCTTTCCTACTTTTACAAATGGAGGAAATGATGCGTTACTTGGCTCTTCCCGTAAAGAATGAAGCCTTCGTACTTGATACCGTGTGCTCTGATTAATACCTGATCACGGTGATGCATTTGGAATGCGCGTGTGCACACATCCATCCTGGATGCCGCCTGCCTGTTTCACTTGTTGACTTGCCTCATTCCTTCTCTCTGCTCTTCCTGTATTTCTTCCTTTTAATTTGACATCTCACTTTACTGCATAAGATTCTGAGATGGTTTGATGACACTCCTACAAAGAAAAGCATGGGCTTTGTGACGGCTGAGAATCTTGGTGGCCTTTTGTTTACCAATTCCAGAGGTGGCTGGATCTCACCTTCGGCAGTAGGGTGCTGCCTGTACGTTCACGTCTGTCTTCGTTAATTGAACAACTCGTTCCCTATAAAGCTCCACGTCAGACCCTCTGTCTGGAGTCATTGTTAGGTAAAGCATAGGGCTTAGTGATCCCAAGATAATTAATCACGTAGGAGCCAGCTGACATTTTTCAGGTAAAAATCCTCTCTGCATAGGTTGTAAGTCCCAGTGAAACGGCTCACAAATGTGAGCCGTATCAGTAAATGTCGAGAAACAGAAAACTGTAAAAGAAATAGCACGAAATGCGAAGTCAGGAGACAAAAGTTTGAATCTGTCCTTGCTCCCTCGCTGATGGGTGAACTCAGGCAGGCTCTTCTGTGAACCTCAGGTCTTCTTTTGTTTTAACTTTGAACATAAACGTAGCGTGTTTTGTTGCATGATTATCACAGGGGACGGCGTTATTTTTACATCCCCAGGAAATACAGTGACGAACGCATTGTGAGGCTCGATAATTACTTGGCAAATGGAAGTTGTCTGTATGGGTACTGATACAGATATGTGTTATCATTGTGAGTAGTAGGTTCAAGAAAAAAAGTTTGGATAGTGTAGTATATACTTAGCACAGTCACTTCCCTCTCTACTTCAGACTCTACTGATTTAGAATGTATGTAATTCAGAAAAAGTTGGAGTAAAGCTAACCATTGTTTAATAAGCCCTTTTGCCAGTATTTTGATAAAATGAGAGTGTCGATAATCTTTTAAAGAATATACTTCAAACAGTCAAGCTTTCAAAAGGACCCATTCATAGACAGATTCAGCAAGACAAATGTACATTGAGAGCTTTCCAGGTCTGAGGCACTGTAGATTTTCTTCTTGGAAAAGGCAGGAAGGGCATAGCCCCCATCATCAATGAACTTGTCCGTGACTGTACTCAATAAGACTTGTCAACGTAGTCATAACAAAGGCCAGATGTGCAAAACCCTCTAATAAAGGTACAAGCAAAATGACAAAACAATGCAATGGGAGCTGTCTGTTATGGCCAGGGCGTTTGGGGACACCTTCCCAAGCTGGGCATGCAAGCCCTTCTCATCCTGTTCATCCGTTCAGCATCATTTGCTGACCCTAGAGCCCCCCATTCCTCAGCCACGCAAATGAACAAATGTCCAAGTGTGTCCACTGGCAGGGCCCATTCTTGCCCCTACCTGAAATGGCCTATGTGCCCCCTTCCTGTCTTGGGAAACGATTTATTGTTTTGGAACTGCCCCCATGCCACCTTGTCTCTGGCCTCCCCCCTTCCCTAGGCGGCAGCATTCCATCCCCCATGACCTTAAAGCACCTGGAAATGTCCCTGGTGCCGCAGACTGATGCTCGGAAAGGAAGGTGTGTGGGATATACTGGAGCAGCAGAAACAACGGGGCATGACGTCAGACTGGGCGGGAAGGTAGGGGAGCACCCTGCCTGCGGAACTTGGAAGCTCCGTGCCGTGTGTGGTCAGGAGTACGGAACGCTGTGAACAGACACGGACACCACAGGTGGCAGAGAGCAGAAGCTTCCCTGGAACCGTGCCCGGCCCCGTGTGCAGTCCACAGCCCTGTTCATGCTTTCCACAGCTGAATCACATCCGTGAGTCCCCGGGAAGGTTAGAGCCCTTGTCCCCTGTCACGTAGTAGACGCGTGGGGCCGCTGAGATCCAAATCACGGCTTCTGCCACCCGTCCTGTTGTCATTACACCTGCTCTCAGACACGCTTGCTCAGAACCGGCCAGGCCCCTCCCCGCCAGGGCCACACTCCTCTGCCTGTCTAGCCTGCGGCGCCTACCTCTTCAGAGTTGGTCATTAAAGTACTTCGGAGTCATAAAACATCAAGCGCGTTTTAATGGTCTAGTTTTAAGGCTTCTCATTCATTTGAACTGGTCTGGCTTCCCAGTGTTCTGTGATTTTACTTAGTGAGAAAGGCAGTGGGAAGACCAGGGCCAGAAGCATCGACAACTACATCAAACAGGCAGCTCTGGAGGGCTTGCTGGACACCCGCTCTGTGAACAGTAATGGGCGTGGTGTAAAGAGGAAGGCGGCCAGCAGTTCTGAGTCTGGTGGGAAGACGACCACATCCTCAAATACCCACCATGCAGCGCGTGATAGGCAAGCCCTGAGATACACGTTGCTACAGCAGCACCGCAGGGGTCCTTGGTCCTGGCTACCCGGGTCTGGCGAACCTCACCTCCCCGGCCGCACAAGCACCAAAGTGCCATCTCTAAAAAGGAAACCGAAAAATCCGGATGGGCAACAAAGTGCTGTGGAAGTATTGCATTTGTTTTCGTTTATGGGCAGAGAGTTATTGTAATTCGTCAGAGGGAGTTACTCTTTAGAACACACTGAACCCGCGACGTACACTCACCAGAATGTAGGGACCAGTGCTGTAGGTACTCTATTTATTTTTTTTTAAATGTTTGTCTTTTTTATACGTTTAGAAGTAAAGGCTTCTGAAACAGCCTACCAGTCCTTAAGTCTGTTCGTCATTAGCACATACATCATCAGTGATGGTGGCAAGTTGAAGTTATGACCACGCTCCCCATTTGTCTTCCTTTGCTTTCGGTTTTATTTTATCCACACCGCCATCAGAACCGTGTTGGAAGGAGGAGTGGGGTAATGATGTCCCCGGCCCTTGTGCTGTCTCACGCTCTGCCAAAGAGAGACTAGATCGTGATTGTTGGCTCTCTGGTTTTGAGTGGCAAAATTAACTACTATTTACCTAAAATCTGTGGTCTTAATGGAATTATTAACAATAACGAGGGACTGTTTTTGTAGAAAATATCTTCTCCACTAAAAAATATATAAAAAACAATGTTTATTTATAATGCTTAAGGTAACTCAATGAAAATCTTGATAACTAAGAATAAGAATAATTGTAAAGTAAATATGTCAATCATATACTGTGTTATTAATTTCAAAAGTTTAAACAGATATATAGAGGTATTTATTTGCATACTAGACCTTTAAGTGTCTCTAGTTTTAAATAAAAGCCTTCCAAATTTATTTTCCTTTTCAAATACGTATATATTCAGAAGGAAAACAAATATACATATAATTTAACACGAGCAGACTTTATTTTTTGAACAGTTTTTGGTTTACAGAAACGTGAGCAGAAAGTTGAGAGGACTTCCACACGCCCCCTCCTCCCCCACCGCCTGGTGTCCCTTACTATTGACATCTCGCATTGGTGCGGTCCTTTTTGTTACAACTGATGAGCCAATAGTGGTATGTTGTTAGTAACTGAAGTCCATAGTTCAAGTCAGGGTTCACTCTTGGTGGTGCACGTTCTATGGATTTTGACCAATGTCTACAAGGACATGTACCCACCATTACCTATGACAGAACAGTCTCGATGCCCTGAAACTCCGGCGTGCTCCGCTTGTTCATCCCTCCCTCCATCACTTCCTCATCCCTCCGCTCTCGTAAATCACTGGGAAACACTGACCTTTTCACTGTCTTTGTAGTGTTGTCTTTTCCAGAATGTCCTCTGGTTGGAATCATTGAGTACGTGGGCTTTTCAGATTGGCTTCTTTCACTTAACAATAGGCATTTAAGATTCCCCCATGTCTTGCCATGGTCTGAGCCCTTTTTGTCTAGGTTTCAATATTTTTATTATTTTTAGTTTTATTACATTTATTAGAGTGACACTAGTCATTAAAATTCTATAGGTTTCAAGTGTACAGTTCTGTAATCCATCACCATATATTTGACCTCCTTTCCCTTTTCTGCCCCCGCTACCTCCCTCAAAAATGTGAATTCTAATTCACTAGAATAGGATAAAATTATAGAATAGGAAGAATGAAAGCAATACTCCTTGTTTCACAAAACAGATTTCTCAGGTTGTCCCTTATGCATTATACTTTTAAAGAATAAGAAGTATTTGGATTTAAGTTTCATTCACGTAATCAATAAGCATTTCTTAGCACAGAGCACTAAGATAGGTCCTGGGGACACGGTGATGGACGAAGCTCAAAGCCGACCTCATTCCACGCTGCTGAGTCGGGTGGGCAGACGCGATAGGAAAACTGCCAGAGACAGAGGGGTGTGGTGACGGTTCTAACATAGGTGTGCAGGGCGCCAATGAAGGACATGGTCAGACTGCCTTTCGGGGCGTTGTCCTTCGGTGCAACGCAGATAATAAATTGGAGAGGGCCGGACAGAAGGCAGGAAAGCAGAACCATTAGGAGGGGGTGTTGGAGAAAGGACAGGGGAGCCTAAAGGAAGGTGGACCACCAGAGTGGGGGCGAACTGGAGAGGGAAGTAGACAGGTATTTGGAAGGCAGAACTGGCAGATGGAATCGTCAGGCTGGGGCAGGTAGAGAATAACAGATAGGAAAGAGTCCAAGAAATCTCTCCAGGTGGAGATATCTATGTCTTGATACCTCAGTAGATGAGGTTGCCTTTTTTTTTCCCCAGGTGGAAAAGCACAAGAAGGAACATACCTCGTTCAGGTGGTAGACGCTGCGTAAAGTTTTGTCTTGCTGAGGTTGCTTTTGGACTGTCAGTTACAAATTTCTTATGTTCTCTGTGGTGCTTCGGAGGGAGACCGAGGCGTAGATACTTCAGAGTCATTCCCTTATAAGTCGTGGTGGGAGCCAGGGAAAAGATATGCAGATGAGAAGCCAAAGGCAAAATCTGGGAAGACATTTAGGTAGCACGTCAAGGAAGAGGTCTCTGCAAAAGAAACTGAGGAAAAAGTAACCAGAAACATAGGAAAATAAATATTGTCAACACATGGAAATAAACTCAGAACAGCCAAGGAAAGCACTGTCTTAGACCTTGAACTTTTCGCTCTGAATAACGTGTGTATTATTTGGTATTTTTGTTTGTATTTGATTTCTGGATGAGAGGAGCTAAGCCTCTGTGTTGTGTTAGCACGTTGTCTGTCCTGAAATGACTAATTCACACTCTCAGTCTGCCTGTCCAGTCCCGACCAGGTATCCTGATTTATTGGAGCGGTGATTTCAAGTGTTGAGAGGCATTACAGAGTATTGATTAAGACTGTGAACTTCGGTGTTAGTCTCCCAGGGTTCCCACCCTGCCTCCACCAACATACTAACTTCGGGCGAAGCGGGCTGGTTGCTCCGGCTCCTCCATCAGGAAGTCGTCAAAGCTCAGCGAGCCCAGATCCGGAAAGCCCTTCGAGCCACGTGTGGTGCGTGGAAGATGCTGTCCGCTTGGACCAATACGGCGTTATTTTTATCAAAGAGATCCGTTCGAGAATTGCGTGGGGAAGGCCTTGTTCACACGTAATAAAAAAGATGACCCATTCATTCAGTCCAGACAATTCAGTGGGGCGAAGACTAACACTGAATATTTGTTTGATCGAATTGACAAAACCAAGCGGATCAAACAAATTATAGAGCGGATGAGTCCCTTTGGCCTCAAAAGTAGTTTTACATTTGCAATGTTAGGAAAATTGAAATGAGCATAGGCATCTAATTACCTGAAAACCTTAATTCATTTCCTTGCACATAGCAAAAAGGATCTATTTTTAACTTTTTATTCCTATTCCTTCACAAAAGCAAAAGTTTTGAAAGTCATAACTTTAAAATTGAATACTCTTTTTGGGGACCTGTCATTGGCCAGGCACCTGGCCTGTGTATTTCTAAATTTCGCCACCGTGCTGTCAGAACAGGGCTCCTGTTCACAGGTGGGGGACCTGTGTTTCAGAAGGCTCACCTCCCTAGCCCGAGATAGGATTGTCAATCGGCAGAGCCTGTGATGTCCCACGCACTCTGCCTGATGGCAAAGCCCATGGCTCCTGTATGCCACCTCACCCCACCGAGACGGGGAGCAGCCCGGTCCACCCCTAGCCGCATTAGGGGCCTTGTATTTTCAGCTCTAGCCTCCTGTTTTCTCATTTATAGCCACCTAATTTTTCCCCCCCCGATCTAAAATTCTTTGAACTTTGATGAACTAAGGTAACAGAAACCAGAAGACAAGATAGGAATCTCAATTCTGTTTTTTCCTCCCTCATATGCAAATGCCATTCCTCAAGCGGAACAGATTGTCACTGCAACTATGTCCTGCCTTGAGTGCGATGAAGTTCATTTGTCAGTGTCTGGGGCCCCTTTCGATAAAAGTTAAACAGGGAATCATTTCAGAAATGTACTTCTGAACCAGAGAAAACGCCCGTTTCCTGTTGCAAAAGGTGTTCCTTCTCGGTTGCCTGAGAACATAATAACGAAGCTGATGTGAGAACATGGGTGTTTTGTTTGACCCGAGCTTTTCCAAAGGGCACATTCCTCCTCTGTGTGTTGCTCACACGTCATTTTAATATGAAAGGGCACCTGTCTTTTGTCTCCGTACAAATTTACCTTTCAGTGTGTTAGCCGGTGAGATGGGAGGTGCCTGCAAGAGTTATTTTTGTTTCGTGAGTTTTGGGAATCCATTCAATGCCTGGTGTTTTCTTTAGACTTTATTATGCCTTCGGCTGGGTAAATGTCTTGGAAATGTGTTTAGTGACTCTTAATCCTTTTCTTTAACTAAAATTGAAAGAGACAGCAGTTCTCTTAATAAATCAGTTTGTTGACTGTTTCAAAAAAAAAAACCCTCATGTGAGTTTTCATTTTCCCAGGACACTTCATTAGAATTCTATTTTAATAATGTCTGTGAATGCGTGCACACACAGGCTTATATGCATAGCAAATTATATTTACTCTAAACCCCAAATGTGGACTTAAAAAGAATATTTTAGAATGCAAATGAACAAGCCCTCTTTTGGGGGGTATGTTCTTATTTTAATCTTTACAGAACTGTTTAACTTTAGTAAACAGAAGCTCTTGCTGTTAGTCTCAGTTAACATTTTTATTTTTCAGAGGTTTCCGTAGTTTAGCCCAGGTCTTTGTTTTAAGGAACTGAGGGAGGACAGAAATTGTGCTGAAACGTGGTCAGATTCCTTTTGTTAAATACAGAAAGTAGACATGGCTTATGGGTTTGTCACGGGACATGGAGACCTTCACTTCAGAACTGCAGACCGGGAAGTGAATGACCACCCCCGTGGTGGGAGGGGTGGGGGTCGGGTTAAGCTCCCAATTACTCAGCTCTTGTCCTTCGATTTTCTCGTACAGTAGCAACTTAATGTTTCAACTTAAAAAACAAAAATCACGTACCAAAACTTATCGGTAAAGACATACACCATGCCATCTTCTATCATTGCATTATTCCGTAGGATTAATATAAGAAAAATCAAAGACGACCTGTTGGTGCAATCAGAACTTTCGAGTATTTTGGAAAACGCAGTATGTATTTTTGAAGGCATTGCCACAAAGGATTCTAAGTGCGCTTGTGGGCCAGACGAAAGGAGTAGAGGAGGAGGGCAGGCTGTTTTCATCTTTTGCTTATTTCTAGAGAAAACCGTTCTGAATAATACATCTGCAGGATCCTAGTTCAAATGAGTCTAAGGCCAGACAGTTCACTATTCCTGAGGAACTTACTAGAAAGCACGTTCGCTATCACCGTCATTGAGCCAGATGCAGAGCGGCCGTGAGCCGTAAGAGTGTGGGCCCGGGAGATGCCGGCCTCCTTTTATTGTCCACGCGACTCCTTCCGTAGGAAGATTGTCATGGGAAACTTGCCTACCATGCTGTGGTTTTCACTGACTTCTTAACATTGCATTTAGCTTTCTATTGTCTAGCAAGATTTTAAAGGAAAGAAGTTAGAATTCTGTCTGTTCTTCCATTATATTCTTCCGGGATCATTTATGCATACTACCGTATATCTTACAAAGTTATTTATCATTCTAATTAGTTTTTATTCATATCACAAAGTTAGTTTATGTGACCTTAATTTGTTTATGAGATAATACCTTTTTAATTGTTTCAAAGCACAAGCATAAAATGTGCCATTTAATACCAGGTAGCGGCCACTAAATTTGCTCTTGCATCTATTTTGAAAACTTGACTTTAAGGTTCAAAGAGAGCATGCACCGTTTGCTTGCTTTTGAATGAAGTGCTGGGCGCTGGGCGGGTGTGCTCAAAACTTAGGTCTCTCTCTAGCAGGGACAACAGCCAGCTCTCTGCCTGCTCAGAGTAGCCCCCCCTCTTCCGGCTCCCCATAGCTCAGCCTCTGAACTGAGAGATTTGAAGACAGTGTTTTCTACAAAACCCTCCTGCTGCCTTCTTTTCTTTTCTTTCTTTTTTTGAAATCTGGAGACATATTTCATAATATGTCATGGCCATAACACTGAGTTTTGTTAAGGAGGCAATGGGGGCAAGGAATATTCTGCATGACTTTTTGGGTATTAAAAGGAAGGTATACATTTTTGTAAGAAAACTTTCAAGGAAAACTCATTTATCACTCAGATAATTAAGTTTATTATCTTTCAGTATACTTTCTCCCTCCTCCCCTTTTAACCCCCAATAACTTACAAACTTATGTGTTATTTTCATTGTTTTTTTTTATGAGGAGGAAAGTACATGCCTCTTATATTTTTAAGAACCATTCCCTTTTCTTTTTTTAAATTGCAACATTTAATGTATAGCATCTTAGTTTCAGGCGTGCAACATAATGATTGGCTATTTATATGCTATAAAATGACCACCTTACAAAACAGTCACTACACTAAGTGTAGTTGACATCCACCAACACACAGAGATACAAATATTTTTTCTTGTGGTAAGAACTATTAAGATCTCCCAGCAACTTTCAGATGTACAGGGCAGCATCCTTGTTAACTGTATTCCTACCATGCCGTGTATCACCTCCCCATGACTTGTGAGGAGAGGCTTGTACCCTGGACCGCCTTCACCCGTCTTGCCACCTCTGTCTTTCGTGATTGCTCACTGCGCTTGATTCCACCTCACAGACCACATTTCAGACTTTTCACCGAGTTTCTTCCGTCAACATTTGTGTGCTGGCAGAAATGATTGCCCTGACTCGTTGCTTTCCCTGCTTCTTCCCTTTAAAATATCCATCTTAGAAACATTGCCGAACATCTAAGCTCCTACTTTCTGATTCTTCCCCCCGTGTGTCTCCCTTCCCGGACTCAGTGGAACAGTAACTTGTCATCGTTCAGAGGGGCTGTTGTAATGTGATTGGATTCCGGACCCCCCTCCATCCTGACCCTCACTCTCATAGGAAGGATCTTCGCTTTTTAAGGAGCAGAAAAGATCGTGACAGTATTTTTTAAACTCTGATTGAATCAGGTGAGCCTTCTCAGAGAATCACTCATTTTCTGGTGCCAAGAAGTCTCAATTCAAAGTATTTGGTGTGAAATAGTGTGTTTTATTTCTGAGAAGACTGTTAGAATTTTAACTGAGACCCTAGGTTGAGAATAAGTGGTCATTCTACAGCCAAATATCCCCTCACCCACCCGTCCCAAACTAACAATATGTCTACAAAAAGCAGAGGATCAGCAGAGTTTCTATAAGATGTCAGAAAACATTTTAGGCATTGCAAGCTGTATATTCTCTATGGCAGCTCTCAATTCTGCCACCACTGGAAAACTGCCATCAACAACATGTAAATAAATTAAAGTGTCTGTGTTGCAATAAAAACTATGCCCTTGCTGGTGTAGCTCAATGGATTGAGTGCCATCCTGCAAACCAAAGGGTCGCTGGTTCGATTCTTAGTCAGGGCACATGCCTGGGTTACAGGTCAGGTCCCCACTGTAGGCCACGTGAGAGGCAACCACACATTGATGTTTCCCACTCTTTTTTTCTCCTTCCCTCCCCCGTCTCTAAAAATAAATAAATAAAAATCTTTTTTAAAAAACTAACTGATGGATGCTGAAATTTGAATTCATGTAATTTCCATGTGCTACAAAATAGTCCTCTTTTGATCTTTTTTAACCATTTAAAAATTTAAAACATCATTCTTGGTTTGCACGTTGAACAAAAAAAAAGACAAGCCACAGACTGGATTGGCCCTGGGGCACAGAAGATTTTCAAGCAGAAAGGACATATATACCATTATTAAACAAGCAAAACAAAAGTAGACTGCTGTAACTTTTGTGGAAGAAACTAGAGAATATTAAGTGCCTAACTAGGTACACAAGGACATCCGTAGAGCACCTGAGACAATGAAGTGTCCCTGCGGCGGTCCATACCAGCCCCTAAGGCCCTCCTTGAGATGTAACAGGAAGCTCCTGTCTCCTTTTCTTTGCCCTTCCTTACCTTCCAGGCCCATCCCAGTTACGGAGCCTCTTCCTCGCACTTGACCTGGAATGGTTAGGTGGGGGTCCAGCAGCTTGTCTGACCCCAGCCAAGCTCATGTGATACTTCCTCACCACGCTAGACACACACCCCCTCCTACCATACAACTGAGAAATGCTTTTTCCAGATTCAGAAAACCCTCTATTCTTAGGCCTTACCCTCTCTGCAGTTGCTTCCATAGTCACAGAGGAGATAGCCAGGAGATGCCTGATGGTGACAGTCAGCTGCCTGAGCTCAGTGCCCCAAAGATGAAAACATTGCTTATATCAAGTTGAACTTATGAGAACCCATGTTCGTGATACAAATTTAAAAAACATAAAGGGATGACATATAAATAAAAGCATGTCAACAGTTGCCATTGATACACTGTAAAGTTCTCCTGCTCTCCCAATCCTTTAAGTTAGGGATTTTGCTGATTTTTTATTTTTCTAATTCTGGTCAGTAGATACCTGCAAAAGATTTTGGTCTTCATGGGACACCCAGAGGGGGTCAGGAGTTGAAGTGTGGGGATCACTCAGGCAGTAGGCTTCCGAGGGACCTGGAGCTGTCCGTTGGCCACAATTAAGTGCATCATTATCTCACATTGCACTGGTCTGAACTAGTCACTCCCTCCTGAAAGGGCCGTGTGCTACAATTAGCATTTGTTTAACAGTTACATGAAAGCGTTGGGTCCAGTTCGGTCCAGTGTTCATACGTCGGCATCGCTTGTCCATCTCACTTCAGCGCTTGTTAGTTTCCTGTATGTGTGTGTGTTCCAGCTCTAGTAACTCACTCAAGCCCTTGCTTCGCACATGTTGTAGCCTCTGCAGGCACTAAAGTGGAGGAGACCTGCTCTTTGACCTCCAGGTATTCAGAAACTGGTGGAGGAGAAGGACACCTAAACAAAATCGGCATGATCTATCGTGATTGGTGATTTGATGGAAATAGGAAGTGAATGATTGGGGAGTACCTAAGAAAGGAGCACTAACTGTCTGGAGGTGGGACAGAGTTTAGACGAGGAGAGAATTACCCCTTGAACGGTCGCTACTGTGAAAAGCACTAGATTTGGAGCCAAACGCATCTTTTTCCTGGCCTTGGGCAAGTTACTTTCCTACACCGGGCCTCAGTTTTCTCATCTGTCAAGTGGGGTTGATGATACACAATTTGCAGTTCTACAGTACGAGTCAACAGCTCGCCTTCCTTCTCGGGCCCTTTTCACCAGGTGCCACGTGTGGCCCAGCAGCGTGTTGTTGACCGTCGGGTGGAAGGGACGGAGGAGAGATCAGTGTCGGCAGGGTTGCCTGGGGACAGGGCCCCGTTCTGAATGGGAGCCAGGAAAAAGCTCGCCTGGGTCACCTATTGTCCCGCTCCCCCTGGGAGCTCCTTCGGACAGTGGATAGCGTATCTTTTCCCGGCAAAGCCTCTGCATATTTTACTGCCCTTACAAGTTGACTGAGGGACCCGGTCAAGTTACATACTTCTTCAGACTGCTTTTGACTCCCGAGTTTCTCCCCTAGAACCAACCCAGTGATTGATTCCTCAGGGCTTGCCCTAATTCCTGCTGCTGGAAGAGGTATTTAAACTTTACACCATTAGGATAGCTCAGATTTCTTCCCAATAGATGGGCAAAAAGTAGACATTTACGAATAATATGTACATACTACTTCATTTCTGGGGGTGGTGGAGTGCTTTCCACTTCAATGAAACTGTGTGTATATTTGCAGTGACTGATAAATGGGCATTGTACCCTAAAATAGCCGTAAGCATCTCAGTGATCCGTTTGGAGTATTGAAACAAAACATAATTAATTAACTTGTTTCCACCTTAGAGCCAAATCAACCTGAATAGAGCTCTCATGTCCCATCCTAGGCTACTAGAGGTCCTCTTTTGTCCAGGAGCCATGGGGTCTGGGCCTTTCGATGCTTTGATTGCAGAGGAATATACTTGTA
>PVKM010035609.1:0-15121 GCA_004027735.1 Carollia perspicillata | reverse complement strand
AAAATATTTTTAAAAAATAAAATAAAAATAGAGCAGTTGATCCCAGTATAGTTCTAACTGTTCTGCCAGTGGTTTTACCTAAAGTTCAAGCTCATTCATAATCACAGGCACACAAATTAAGATCACACTGAAACACCACTTAACACCTGATAAATTGGCAAAAATTAACATGTCTGATAATATTAGGTATTAAGAAACCTACACAAGATAATAAAAATAGTAAGTGACAGTAGGATTAGAATTCAGATTTGTCTGCTCCAAGGCCTTAGCTTTGAGTCATGCATTTATATATGATATTCAGCCCTATAAATACATAGAAATACAATTCTAAAATCATGCCACCTACACAGTGTCTATATATGTGCCATGGGCAGGTCGCATGGTTAGTTGCAGCATCCTCACATACATGAAAAAATTGTAGGGCACATACCTGTTTCAGGTTAAATCCCTGGTCGGGGTGCATACAGGACAAAAGGACACAATCAACCCATGTTTCTCCTTCACAACTCTATCTATCCATCTACCTGTCTCCCCCTCTCCTCCTTCCTCTCTCTCTAAAATAAATAAACACATCTTTGGGTGAGGATTAAAAAATACTATATGTGACAGCATGTATTTTTTTTTTACCTATAAATTTATTTTAGTTTCTTCTTTACATTTTTTGCCCAAACTAGAAATAGTTGTAGTTAGGCTCCCTCCCTTCTTCAAATATAAGGCTTCTTACTGGTCCATTTCCTGACAAAAAACACTCATGGGAAGTATGCAAATTGGTATAACCACTTGAAAAAACAATCTGACACTATCTTATAAGGTTGAAAGTTAACATACTCTGAGACCAAGTAATTCCGCACTTAGGCATTTATCATTAATAGGAGAAATTAGTTAATTAATTGTGGCATATTCTTCCACTGATACTCTATGTGGCAATAACAAATTAATGAACTACAGCAGCACGCAACAAAAATAAATCTCATAAATACATTAAATGAAAAAACTAGTTGTAGAAAAGCACACATGTAATTTCTTAAAGCTCAAAAATAAGGAAAACTACCATATACTTAGGGGTTCATACTCACATAATGATATCACCTAAATGAATGATAACCACAAAATAGGAGGTAACTTTGACCTTGGAAGGGGCATGGAGGGATGGGACAGAGACCACTGACTGACATGATGGTACTGACAACATTCTACCTTGCTTTACCACCCTTGTACGCAGGTATCACACAGATTTCCTTACTGGCAAGTCATACACAAAGAAGTTTTTAGAGCAGAAATTAGGAAAGTGGGAAAGACAGTGTTATAGACTGTGACTCTAAGTCTAAGGCTGGAATTCATCCAGACAAAAATGAGATTGGCAGGACTTTTGTCAGGAACACTGAAATGACTGAGGTTGTGAACTAATGACACTTTTTGTCTAAGTCCTGTTTGAAGAAGTTCTGACTTCTTTCTGAAAAAAAATATATGGTTATTAACCTTTGAAATCTCGCACTTTCTCAGGAGCTATTTACAAATAAATAAATCTTCATATGCATTTTTGAATACCTAGTATGGATGCATTTTGCTGTTAAATATCTTGAATAGAAAAGTTAAGAGAATAACTAATTTCTTGGACCTGACAGTGTTTGTAAACTGTTAGATTGTGTTTTGCTTGCAGCTACTCTTTTCCTGATCACCTTAAATCCACGAAGTCTCAGTTCACCTGAGTTACTGAACAATACCAGCATTCCCTTCACTCTATACACCTCGTATCTCTATTTGCCCTCTCTTTCCCATTAGGCATCTGGAAAAAAAAAAAACAGACAGTTAAAGCAAACTACAAGCACTATTTATCTGTCAGGCACTTTTGCCTAAAGTTAACCAAAATAAAATCAAGGCACTCCTGCTTGTTAGATAATTAATTTTGCAACAATTTGCCACATTCCATAAAATCACCTACCATCAAATTAAAGGTGCTTTTATTTATACTCAGAAGAACTCAGTCGTACACTCCAGATTTGTAAAAAATACCATTCTATGGAACCAAGATACTGAACTGCATTTGCATTATAACTACTACTACCCAGGATGCAGGCCCTGACTCAAAAATTTAAGGCTATAAATATAGGTAATAATCCTTTTTTATTCAACACATACCTAAAGGACAACATACTTGTCTTCACAGAAAAACTATGGTGATTGCGAACATATCAATTACACTATTATACACACAATCTACCTAGTATAGGTTTTTACCTGTTTTCAGTTAGAAAGTAGAAATTAAATATAAAAACAGAAAAAAAATCAAAACAGAGAGTGAAGTAATCAATCCAAGTCCACTACATTCATTTTGTTTGGACTAGGATCTGAATTCTGGTTGCTGGTTTTCCACAGTATAAAAGCCACACTGTTGATGACAATCTAAAGTAGAAACTGTAAGTAGCAAGCATGATAAATACATCAACATAATACATATTTGCTATTTCAATTTTGTAGTAAGTGATGTTGTGGGGAAGTGAGGCTAATTACAAAAGTAAACACTAGGCTATTTCAAATGAAAAGAAATTTCAGGAGGGTACTTGGGATAATCAATTCTATTTTTTTACTCTTGAACTTTCTTGGCTGTTTATTGTTTTTCACTATTATCTAGGACTATATTATTACATTCTTATGAGAGTTCTAATTTAGAGGAAAAGCAAATTAAAGCATTAGAAATACAAGTCCCATATTTTTCAGACCATAAGATGCACCTGAGTTTTAGAGGAGGAAAATAGGGAAAAAAATTTTTGAAGCAAAGAATGTGGTAAAATGTTTAATAACATAAATAACATAATATTTTAACAATGTAAATGTAAAGTTACATTCAGACTATAACACACACCCTCCTCTTCCTCCCAAATTTGGGAGAAAAAGGTGCATTTTATAGTCCAAAAAATACGATAGGTAACAAGCCCAGTAATCAATGTGATTTAGACACAGAAAGATATCAGTCACTGCACTTCACAGACAAACAGGTAAAATGGGATTTTACTAAACTGAAGGAACAGTGGTAAACATAATATAACTGAAATCAGGGAATCACTCCATTATTTGAAAAATATTCATTGGTCACTTATGTTAAGATTCCAATGATAGCTGCTATAGGAAATACGGTGAAAAAGAAGTATGATCTCTCAAGAAAAGAAGAGAGGACCCAAATAAATAAAATCAGAAATGAAAGAGGAGAACTTACAACTCATACCAAAGAAACATAAAGGATTGTCAGAGTTTACAATGAACAACAGTATGTCAAGAAATTTGACAACCTAGGTGAAATGGACAAGTTTTTAGAAACATATAATCTTCCAAAACTGAATCAAGAAGGAAAAAGCCTGAACAGACCCAACAACAGCTAGTGAAACTGAGGCATTAATCAAAAAACTCCCAACACACAAAAGCCCTGGATTCTCCGGTTTCACAGGAGAATTTTACAAAATTTTTAAAGAAAGAACTAACCCTAATTCTTCTCAAACTATTCCAACAAATTTAAAAAGAGGGAAGACTCTCAAACTTTTTATGAGGTCAGTATTATCCTAATTCCAAAACCAAGACACAACAAAGAAAACTACAGGCCAATATTGCTAATGAACATAGATGCTAAAATCCTCAACAAAATATTGGCAAACCAGATCCAGCAATATGTTAAAAAGATCATATACCATGATCAAGTGGGATTCCTCCAAGGCATGCAAGAATGGTACAATATTTGCAAATCAATAAACGCAATGCATCATAAACAAAATGAAAGACAAAATCACATGATCAAATCAATACATGATGAAAAAGCATTGATAAACTACAGCACCCATTTATCATAAAAACACTCAGCAAAGTGGGAGTAGAGGGAGCATTCCTCAACATAAGGCCATATAAAAGAAACCTACAGCAACCTCATACTCAATGGGCAAAAACTAAAAGCTTTCCATTAAGATCAGGAAAAAGACTAGGATGTCCACTTCTACCACTTCTATTCAACATAGTATTGGAAGTCCTAGCCACAGCAATCAGACAAGAAAATGAAATACAAGGTATTGAAATTGGAAAGGAGAAGGAAAACTGTAATTGTTTGCAGATGATATGATAGTATATATAGAAAACCCCACAGGTTCCACCAAAAAACTACTCAACCTAGTAAATGAATTTGACAAAACAATGGAATACAAAGTCAATGTTCAGAAATCAAAGGCATTTTTGTGCACCAACAATGAAATATCAGAAGCAGGAACTAGGGAAAAAAATCCCACTTACTATAACAATAAGAAAAACAAAACACCAAGAATGAACCTAACCAAGGAGGTAAAAGGCCTGTACTCAGAAAACTAAACAACACTGGAGAGTGAAATCAAGGAAGATACACACAAATGGAAGTAAGCATATGCTGTGTTCATGAATTTGAAGAATTAATATTAAAATGTCCATACTACCCAAAGCAGTTTACAGATTCAATGCAATACCTATTAAGTACCAATGGCATATTTCACAGACATAGAGCATACACTTCAAAAATTTATATGGAACCATAAATGACCCTGAATAGTAGCTGCACTTTTGAAAAAGAAGAGCAAAGTAGGAGGGATCACAATACCTGATATCAAACTATATTACAAGGCCACTGTAATCAAAACAGACTGGTACTGGCATAAAAACAGACACATGGACCAGTGGAACAGAATAGAGAACCCAGAAATAAACCCAAGTCTCTATGGTCAATTAATATTTGACAAAAGGGGCAACAACATAAAATAGAATAAAGATAGCCTCTTCAACAAATGGTGTTGGAGAACTGGACAGCTACATGCAAAAAAATGAAACTCGAGCACCAACTTACACCATACACAAAAATAAATTCAAGGTGGATAAGAGACTTAAATATAAGCTGGAACACTATTAAAGTCATGGAGGAGAACATAGGCAGGAAAATCTCAGATATTTCACACAGCAATATTTCACAAATCAACATTATTGATTTGTCCCCTAGAGCAAGGGAAATAAAGGAAAAAATAAACAAATGGGATCTCATCAAAACAAAAAGCTTCTGCACAGCCAAAGGAAACAGCATTAAAATAAAAAGAGAACCAACTATATGGGAAAACACATTTGCCAATGATACCTCAGACAAAGGTTTAATCTCCAAAATATATAAAGAACTTGCATGAATCCACTCTAAGAAGACAAGCAATCCAATTAAAAAATGGGCAAAGGACTTGAATAGATGCTTCTCCAAATAGGACATACAGAGGATCCAGAAACACATGAAAAGATGCTCAGTATTGCTAGCTATCAGAGAGATGCAAATTAAAACCACAATGAGATACCACTTTACACCAGTCAGAATGGCCATCATAAAGAAAGCAACAAACAACAAGTGTTGGAGAGGTTGTGGAGAAAAGAGGACCCTAGTTCACTGTTGGTGGGATTGCAGACTGGTACAAACACTATGGAAAACAGCATGGAATTTTCTCAGAAAACTAAAAATGGATGTGCCATTTGACCCAGCAATTCCACTGCTAGGTTTATACCCTGAGAACCCAGAAACACCATTCCAAAAGAACCTATGCACCCCAATGTTCATAGCAATGAACAATGTTCATAGCAATGAACATTGTGAATGAACATTGCTATTCACAATTTACAATATCCAAGGGCTGGAAGCAACCTAGGTGCCCATCAGTAAATGAATGGATCAAAAAACTATGGTACATGTACACAATGGAATTCTATGCAGCAGAAAGAAAGAAGGAGCTCCTACCCTTTGCAACAGCATGGATGAACTGGAGAGCATTATGCTAAGTGAAATAAGCCAGATGGTGAAAAACAAATACCATATGATCTCACCTTTAACAGGAACCTAAACAACAAACCAAACAAGCAAGCAAAATATAGCCAAAGACACTGAAATAGAAAACAGGCTGACAGTAACCAGAGGGGAGAGAGGAGGGAATTTCAGGGGAAAAAGAGAAGGGATTATAGGAACAAATATAAAGGACACATGGACAAAAGCTAAGGGGGGTGGAATGGGATGGGAATAAAAAACAGAAAGCTGTACTTGAACAACAACAAAAATAAAATATATATAAAAATGTTTATTTTTTAAAATAAATCCCAATTTCTGATAAAAATTAGTATTTATTTGGTTTATACTGCAAAGTTTAGAAAAATGCTTTAATATGTTTGATGCATTATAATTGTACTCGACCTTATTTCTGCCAAAAAAAAACACCTTCATATACTCATCACAGGCCTCACACACAAGGCAAGCTGTAGATTACCAATTTCCTTGTTAAACTAAAGACAAGGCAAAAAGCCAGTTTTGGTAAGAGAGAATTTAAAGAACTAGGAACCGAGATGGACACAAATGTATATTTGGAACATTCTGTCCTCCGGTCCAAAGCCAGAATTCTGTAGACATCTAGGTGTGCTCACTCAGAGGAATGAGCTGTGGGTGTGTCCCGGGTCCCACTCTGCTGACCTGGCGGAGCCCGGAGCTGCGCTGCGGACAGTGCGATCAGTGGCTCACTGTCAACACTCCCTCTGCGAGAACCCAAGACCTCGCTGTCACTGCTCCCAGTGAGTGCGCCTTACCAACACGCTCACTCCCCTATCAGTTACTGTAATTGGTGGGCGCTTGGCCTTCTCAGATATGTTTTCACATTTCTGGTGAATCACCTTGGCAGTAGTATAAATTAAGCAGATTTTAAAGTCTTGGAGCACCATCAGAGTGCTCTTTAGGATGACGTATTTGATACAAGCATGTAACATAACTGTGTTTGAATTCACAAGAGAGTCCAGTGGAGAGGCCCATGGGGTCCTAGCGTACACAAACCCACACACTTGAGAATCAACACCAGAAAGGTGCAATTCACTTGTGGGTAGTAAGGATGTGACTGAAAGTAGGGTGAGAGCTGAGCAAGCAGCACTGTCCCCTCTCTGACCCCTGCCCCCCACACAACAACACAATGAAGTGGGTCGCCACTCCCTGGAGAATACCTAAGGCTCCACTCCTTACAATGTAACAAGCATGCCAATACAAAGAAATATATCCCGAATGGAAGAACAGATCAAAACTAAGAAATGAGGAGATAGATGCAGAGTTCAAATCTCTGGTAATCAGGATGCTCACAGAAATGACTGAGTACAGCTGCAAAATAAAAAAAAGAAGTGAAGGTTTTACAAAGTGAAATAAAGAAAAGCATACAGGGAACCAACAGTGAAGGGAAGTAAACTGGGACTTAAATCAATGATTTGGAACAAAAGGAAGAAATAAACATTCAACCAGAACAGAATGAAGAGACAAGAATTCAAAAATATTAGGAAAGGCTTAGGAACCTCTAGGACAACTTTAAATGTTCCAACATCTGAGTCATAGGTGTGCCAGAAGAAGAGGGGGAAGAGCAAGAAATTGAAAACTTATTCAAAAACATAAGGAAGGAGAATTTCCCTGATCTGGCAAAGGAATAGATTTCCAGGAAGTCTAGAAAGTTCAGACAGTCCCCCAAAAGTTGGACCCAAGAAAGCACACACCAAGGCACACCACAATTAAGTTACCCAAGGTTAAAGATAAGGAGAGAATCTTAAAAGCAGCAAGAGAAAAGGAGACAGTTACCTACAAACGAGTTCCCATAAGACTGTCAGCTGATTTCTCAAAAGAAACCTAGCAGGCAAGAAGGGGCTAGAAAGTATCCAAAGTCGTGAAAAGCAAGGGTTTGCATCCAAGGTTACTTTATCTTGCAAAGCTATTATTTAGAATGGAAGGACAGATAAAGTGCTTCTCAGAATAGGTAAAATTAAAGGAGTTCATCATCATTAAGCCTTATTATATGAAATGCTAAAGGGACTTGTCTAAGAAAAAGAAGATAAAAACTATGAACATTGAAATGACAACAAACTCACAATGATCAACAACTGAACCCCACCCCCACCCCCGCAAAAAATAAATAAAAGCAAACTAAGCAAACAAGTAGAACAGGAACAGAATCACAGAAATGGAGATCGCATGGAAGGATATCAGCAGGGATGGGGTGGGGGGAGGTTGGGGAAAAGGTTCAGGGAACAAGAAGCATAAATGGTAGGTACAAAATAGACAGGGGGAGGTTAAGAACAGTATAGGAAATGGAGACGCCAAAGAGCTTACATGTACAACCCATGGACATGAACTAAGAGTCGGGGGGAATGCTGGAGGGAAGAGTTGTATAGGGCAGAAGGGGATAAAGGAGAGAAAAAAATGGGACAACTGTAACAGCATAATCAATAAAATATTCTTTAAAAATGTAACATGGCAATAAATTCATAACTATCAATAATTGAATCTAAATTACAAATTAAGCAAACAAGCACAACAAGAACAGAATCATAGATATGGAGATCATTTGAAGGGTTATCCGTTGGGAAGGGGAAGAGGGACAATCAGGGAAAAGTTGCAAGGATTAAGAAGCACAAATTGGTAGGTATGAAATAGATAGGGGGATGTCAAGAATAGGGTAGGACATGGAGTAGCCAAAGAATTTATATGCATGACCCATGGACATGAACTAAGGGAGGGATTGCTGGAGGGAAGGGAGTACCTCATGGACGAGGGCAAAGGGGGAAAATTGGGACAACTATAATAGCATAATCAATAAAGTATATTTTAAAAAAGAATTGAGTTCAAAATGAAATAAGAGTTTAAAGTGTTATAACTCAGTGTGTACAAGGTCACATGACTAATTTTATTAATAGTTTATATTACCACTAATTTCACTAAGACCAAAATTATATTCATGATATAGTAAAAGTACCATTTCAGTGATGGGTACATACCCTGAAATTAAAGTGGTGAACACTCAATTGTACATTTCTCGGTCACTTTATGAAAAGAAAGTATTAAACAGGAATGTTTATACTAAAGGAGAAGCAGGAGGTCTTAAATATCCTTCAGAAGGTACTTTCAGTGGAATCTTGTTATGATATCAACATGGAAAAAGGGAGAAATCTATAGGTCATCTTGCATTTCACTGGGGGTGTTGTAATACTTAAACTTGCTGTGGAAATAAATACTTGCTTGTTGATGTCAATACCTAATAACCGCAACCTGAAACAACAGCTTTTATGGGATCAGAGTCAGCGTTTATTACTCATGAAAAAAAAGGCCTGTAGTAAGAACCCCTCCTTTCCCCCAATCGGTCATCACTTCTCTAGGCTTCCTACGTCTCTCAGCTTTCCCACACGACCATATTAAAAACACAGGTTCCTTAGATTCAGGAACTACAGTTGGCATTATTTCTAAAAAAAGGTTAAATGTTACTATAACACGATTTAAGCAACTTGATCTTCCTATCTCGCAGCCAAAGAACTGTTCTAGAATACCAAATATTCAGTAAACATTTATTATTTGAGAGACCTTTTTCCTTGATGTTCTAAAAGGGTGCTGGTCTAAAAGACCAGCATGGGATCAGTTGTTGTCTTGTAAATCTCCCAGAAAGTATGACCAGTCTTCGTGGCTAAAATGTTTTTCAAACAGGCAAGAGCAGCTGATCTCATTTTGACACTGAAAAACAGATATAATTCAAAAGCCTATTAGTATATAAACTATTATTGGTAACTATTAAATAATCTCCAATGAGAAAAATTAAAATATAAAATGTATATCATTAGGAAAACTTTACATTTATTAGGAAATTTTACATCAATAAAACTCTATTACATCACAGCCAAAATTATCAAAGGTTTTTAAATATTCTTTCAGTAACCTTGAGTTACTAATTACTGCAGTAGCAATGCCCTTCATTCAATAAAGTTTATATTCTGACTATTAACACGTAAAAGGACTCATAAAAATAAGTAAAATAACTCTAATAAAAGTGAGTAATGAAAATGACATAATAGTCATTCACCTGAAAAATATTTCAATAATATTGTTTTTATTATCAAAACAATATTTTGATAATAAAACATAATATTTCCCTCCACATGATAAAATTGTTGTCTGGAACAATTTTAAACAAACAGTAAGTACACACTTCTTGTGACCAGAAGCTACCTGAGAATCATTACATGAGGTAGCTAATGCCTCTAAGAAATGTAGAAGGGCTTTAGCTTTTGCAAAAAAATTAGGAAAAGAAGGCTGCAATACAAGAGCATGAAATTATAATAGCTGACCTCCCAAAATGTCATAAAGACTGATACTGTAAATGATGATGAACTATCAAGTAAAGGCCTAATTCCTTTTAGGTTTCTCAATTTAAGACACAGAAGCATAAATTCTAAATTTGGAACTGTCCTTTACTCCTCTTTGTTTCCCTACTCCTCCATATCCAATTAGTCAGCAAGTCCTGCTGTCTCTGCATTAAAAATATACCCTGGTTCCATCCATTTTCCATCTCATCTCTATCACTGCCAACCCAATCCAGCCCACCATCCTTTGTCCTCGGGACTACCGCAACAGTTTCATAAGAGGGCTTCCTGTTTCCACTTTTGCCCTATCACAGTCCATTTGCCATACAAAAGCTGAGTAAAAGTGTAAGCAGCATCATGACAATACTTTGGTTAAAACTCCATTCTTCCTTACACATTTCAAATAAAATCCAAATGTCTATATCAGACTAAATCCTACCTTTCTAATTTTGTTTCATGCCATTTTCTTCCACACTAGGTTCCTTTCTGTTCCTCAAACACGCCAAGCTTATTTCTACTCCAGAGGTTCCCCATCTGGAATGTTTTATTCCTAATCATCTTCCAGCTGATTCCCAATCATTCTGATCAGCACAATGCCATTTCCTCAGCACAGCCTTCCATGACCAGCAGTGGTGGGACTTCCTTGGTCAGCAGCCCTCTGTAGACCTGAGGGGCTGTAAACCTCTCATGGTATTTTTCCTCTTACAAAAACATAGGGGCAACAAATTGTACCTGTTACCTAGGCCTCTCAAGCTTAGGTCAAATGAATATATATGTGAATCTTTTCAGAAAAAAATTATACAGTCTTATGTAACAAATGAAACCCTTAATGCATACAATTTTTTTGTGGCAAATCTCTTTAAAAACTGTGCCAGATATACTTTAAAGTACATTTTTAAAATGAGGTAAATTAATAAATAGAGGGATGGCTAGATATGACAAAGCAAGGATAGTAGTAAAATATTAATGGTAGAAAACAGTTATAATCTAAGTGGTAAGTATATGGATGTTATTTTAAAATTCTTTCAACTTTACATTTGAAAATTTTATAATAAAATGTTGGAGAAAAACATGACAGCCTGTTTATTGTAACAAAAGAGAGAAAGATACACATCCATTAACTCAACAATGAAAACATGGCAGGTAGATATTACTGTCAATCACTTATTCCCCAAGAAAAGAAGGGAGGGTTTGGAAGGAAACAGATGCACAACACCTACTGATTTAGATAAATGCCCAGTTGTGGGCAAAAATTCTTTGAACCCACGCTCTCCTCAAAAAAGGGTGATGAGATGCTCAGATATACCAAAAATAAATAAATAGATATACAGATACATGGGAAATGGGAGAAGAAACCCAAAGTAATCTCATAACCAGCAAGCTGAAATTATTATAATATGTGTTGCAATTTTGTTCCGCAGAGACACAATGAGTAAAAGAAAACTCCATTTATCTTAGGAAATTTTTGAGTTATGAAATTTCTGCTCTATAATTTATTTTATTTTATTATTTTTTCATATTTTATTTATTTTAGACTGAGGGAAGGGGAGGGAGAGAAACATCAATATGTGGTTGCTTCTCATGCGTGTCCTACTGGGGACCTTACCTGGCCTGCAACCCAGGCCATGTGCCTTGACTGGGAATCAAACAGGCAACCCTTTGGTTCTCAGGTCAGCACTCAATCCGCTGAGTGTGGTGAGCCACACCAGCCAAGGCTCTAAACTTATTTTAAAAGGATCAAATAGTCTAGCTGAGAAGAACGGTGCATTTGATTTTGACAAATGCCCCAAATATCCCAATTTGCATTCCCCTATCTTAATGTCCCATGTAGAACCACCTGGCAATTTTCTTATTATTTATTGTCTAGTCTACTCTCACCAGAGTTTCACATGGACCTTATCTAGTACATTCATCATTATATCAAATGCCTGGTACATAGTAGGGTTTCAGTAATTTTGTGCACTAATTAAAATACAACAATTTTCATTAAAATACTTGAGACTGAAAGAAAAGCATGGCAACTTAAAAGGGAAAATTTTAAAGGTATTGGAAATATTAATTTATGTGCAATATCATTCTCCTTGAATGTCAGATTAAGTTAATGTTACCAGAAATAACTATCATTAAGTACTCACCAATCCTCCACCAGTGTATTATTCAGGTAGGTCAGCAGTGTGAGGTCCACTGAAGTTCTTTATCTTCAAATAACTCAAGGGCCTTGGTATAGGATGTATCTTTACTATGTTGTATAGCTATCATAGAGAAATCTACAGGACCCACTTCTCCCAAGCAGCTTCCAACAGCCTCTATATGGAGAAATTACATTTCAGTAGAGTTACAGCTAAGAGCTCATACATAAAACAGAAATTTCTTAATTTCCAAAATATAGTGCTGTTTAGTCATTCTTGAAAAGTTCATTGTTTCTCAAAGATTTTGAATAAATTAAAGAAGCTGCAAAATATTGTATCATGTCCTTTACATATCATCTATGGGGTCATTTTCCCCTGTAAAATTATATTCAAGAGCTAGAATAAATAGTAACAAAATATATACATTAAGGATGAAAATTTAAACATAGCTACTTCACGACAGTATCAGCAGACTTTAAAACTTACGAATTTGTTAGGTATAATGTATATAAGGACCACAAACCTTAAACACTCAATTCAGTGAAAACTCACGCATACACAAATGCACACGTGTACACAAACATAATATATTTCCCATCCGTGTTATCACTACCTAGATGAAGATAGAATGTTTTCTGCACACTGGAGGACACCCTCATCCTCTTTCCCAGTCATGGTGGAATTTATTAAAATCTGCTCACAAATTTTTTGACAGTTCTTCTTTCAAAAGGTGAAACCTAATTATTCTGTTCTCTTGAGTGTGGGCTGTCCCTAGTAATGCACCTCTAATAAACAGAATATATACAAGTCTTTTACCTCCTTGGTTAAATTTGTCTGCAAGTATAATTCTTAGATGCTATTATAAATTAAATAGTAAATAAAATACAGTTTCCTCTTTGGACTGTTCACTGATTGTATACAGAATCATGACTGAATTTTGTGTGTTGATCTCATGTCCTGCACCTTTGCTACATTCATTTATTTTCTCTATTATAGTAGCTTTCTGGTAGAGTATCTGGATATAGAAATAAATAAGTATTTATTTTTATCTATCCTATTTATGTATATAACATATTTATGAATCTATGTTTGTGAATATTTAATTTTACACATAAATGCTTATATAATTATTTATATTCTTATTTATGAATATTTTATATATTTATTTATTTATAAATATATATATATATCACCTGTGAAAAGAAATGACTTTAATTCTTCTTTTCGAATTTGATCATTTATATCTCTTTTCCTGGTTCAATTGCTCTGGCTTGAAGTTCTGATACAATGTTCAATAGAAGAGGGAAAGTGGACAAACTTTTCTCATTCCTGATTTGAGGGAGAAAACATTCAATTTTTTTCTGCTATGCAAGAAAGTCACTTAGGGTTCTTGTAGCAAATGCAGTTTGTCCCCCAAACCAGTAGTAATATGTAGAAAGGGGTCAATTTCTTTCTTAAAGAAAGTTTCTAGGGTGCTGGAAGTTGTCTCTTAGTCTGAGGGCTAGATGCATAGGTGTATTCTACGTGTGAAAATTCTTCACGTTGTGTACTTATAATCTGTACGCTTTCCTAATATAAGATATTTTTCACTAAAAAATTACCAAAAAAGTAAGTACCCTAGATACTAGGTCCTCGATGAGAAGTTAAGGAAGACTCCATAGAGAGGCAGTAATGCCTGCGAAGCAGCTCTTGCTCCTCCCACTTTTCTTATTTGAAGCACACTACGATGAAAACTTCAAGCTGATTTTAAAGTGATATTCCCCTCCTGTGATCATCAAACCTAAATATTTACACTAGGCAGGATATTAACTGTTTACCTTACATTAGGTTACCCCACATGGTGATAGTAAAGGACTTGAATAAAGTTTTAACATTTAACTTTAATCCGGCACATCAAGTCCTCATTCTTATTTCTGTTATATGAAAACATATAAAGTAACAGTCATTTATAATATATACCATAAGACTATACTTTCAAGCATCATTTCTATGGTTTGTTATAATATATACCAGAATTCTATTTACTTACAAGTTTGCTATAAATAGGTATATCTGATTTTCCTAAATATTTACTGGGCATCATTTTCAAATGGACAGTTACGCACATGTGTAAGTGAATAACTTTTTACTTCATACATATATTTGTACACATATATATACATATATGAATGTCTAAGAAGGAAAAATATGAAAGAGGTGGCTTTGCGATACTTGAATGAAATAGAAATATTACATCATACAGTTCCCCAATATCCCAAATGACAAACTTTTATTGATATTGAAAATATTATGAAAACCACTCAAACAAAAAACTCAGAGCTCATAGTCATTCAGCCAAGGACTTACCTACAACTTCCCGTTTTTCAGTGTAACTGGGTGTCATCTTGAATAACAGCCACCAGCTGACTGTGAGCATCACCATTGTGCCATCTGGTGGGTTATCTAGGAGCAGTTTTAGAAAAATGAAACTATAATGGAGACAGCACTTTCTTTACAGTATGCTTACATATTAAAATTATCTGACCATGCCCTGGCTGGTGTAGCTCGGTGGATTGAGCGTGGGCTGTGAACCAAAGGATCACAGTTCGATTCCCAGTCAGGGCACATGCCTGGGTTGCAGGCCAGTTCCCAGCAGGGGACACACAAGAGGCAACCACACATTGACATTTCTCTCTCTCTCCTTCCCTTCCTCTCTAAAGATAAAGAAATAAAATATTTAATAAAATAAAATAAATAAAATTATCTGACCAGAAAAATGAAATAAAATCTTTTGAAAAGGTTTTAAATCATGAGCACTTAAAAATATTAGTAATACTGCCCTG
>PVKM010035608.1:0-15105 GCA_004027735.1 Carollia perspicillata | reverse complement strand
CATTTCTCCAAGGAGGACATACAGAGGATTCAGAGACACATGAAAAGATGCTCAATATCGCTAGCCATCAGAGAAATGCAAATTAAAACCACAATGAGATACCACTTTACACTGGTCAGAATGGCCATCATAAACAAAGCAACAAACAACAAGTGTTGGAGAGGTTGTGGAGAAAAGGGGACCCTAGTTCACTGTTGGTGGCACTGCAGACTGGTACAACCACTGTGGAAAACAGTATGGAATTTTCTCAGAAAACTAAAAATGGAACTGCCTTTTGACCCAGCAATTCCACTGCTAGGATTATATCCCAAGAACCCTGAAACACCATTCCAAAAGAACCTATGCACCCCAATGTTCATAGCAGCACAATTTACAATAGCCAAGTGTTGGAAGCAACCTAGGTGTCCATCAGTAAATGAATGGATCAAAAAAATATGGTACATATACACAATGGAATTCTATGTGGCAGAAAGAAAGAAAGGAGCTCCTACCCTATGCAACATCATTGATGGAACTGGAAAGCATTATGCTAAGTGAAATAAGCCAGGCGGTAAAAGACAAACACCATATGATCTCACCTTTAACAGGAACCTAAGCAACTAAACAAACAAGCAAGCAAAATATAACCAAAGACATTGAAATAGAAAATGGGATGACAGTATCCAGAGGGGAGAGGGGAGGGAATTTCAGGGAAAAAGGGAGGGGATTATAGGAACAAGTTTAAAGGACACATGGACAAAACCTAAGGGGGGTGGAAATTGGAGGGAAGTGGGGAGCACTGGGGAGGTGGACTGGGATGGGAGTAAAAGACAGAAAACTGTACTTGAGTAACTATTAAAATAAAAAAGTAAAACAAACAAACTAACTAAGCAACCATCTAAAACAGGAACAGAATCACAGAAATGGAGATTACATGGAGGGTTATCAGCAGGGAAAGGTTATGGGCAGAAAGGGGGGCAAGGCATGGGGAATAAGAAGCATAAATGGTAGGTACAAAATAGACAGGGGGAGGTTAAGAATAGTATAGGAATTGGAGAAGCCAAAGAACTTATATGTACAACCCATGGACATGAACTAAGGTGGAGGGGAATGCTGGTGGAAGGGGTGGTGCAGGGCAGAGGGAAATAAAGGGGAGAGAAAAGCAGGACAAGTGTAATAGCAAAATCAATAAAACAGACTTAAAAAATTAAGGGGCAAAAGAACAGACAATCATTCTTCTATTTCAAATCTAAATAATCATTCTGGTGTGAGTTAGTACAAAATCTGCAAGCTTTATAAATTTCCATTTTCATGTGACTTCATATATTTAAGACTAATTACAAAGAATAGTTTGGAGGCAAAGATCATTGAGAGATTTAACAGTGAAGAAAAAGTAAAAGCTACCAGAATAGTTTAAGGTTCTGAAATCAGGAATTTGATAGATTTTTTAAATTCAATTAAATTTTTAATCCTCACTCTAGGGTAAGCTTATTAATTTTAGAGAGAGGGGAAAGGAGGAAGAGGGAGATGGGGAGAGAAACATCGATGACAGAGAAAAACATGGATTAGTTGGTTGCCTCTCTCACATGCCCTGACCAGGGACGAAATCCACAACCAAGGCATGTGCCCTGACCAGGAATTGAACCCGCAAACTTTGGTTTATGGGATGATGCTCTAACTGAGCCACACCAGGAAGGGTGGACAGATTTTTTTCTTAACAAGATTGTCAGAATCAGAGTAAAGAAATAACATATAAGGGGGGAACCAAAAACCTGTAATTTATTTTAAAAATTGAGTATTTATTATTGTATCTCTGAACTTTAGTCACCTTCAAAGTACTCTCCATTTGATGCAATACCACTATCAAGATTCTTTTTTTCCACTGCTCAAAACAGTTTTTGGTCTTGTTGATTTTGGTACCCTTTAGTGCTTCTGCCATTTTTTGTTTCACTTCTTCCACATGAGCAAAACATTTCCCTTTGAGGACTTTTTCAACCAGGGAAACAAAAATAAATCACTCAGGTCAAGATTAAGTGAATAGAGAGGGTCCAGAGACACATAAAAAATGCTCAGCATCATTAGCCATTAGAAAGATGAAAATTAAAGCCACAGTAAAATACCACTTCATACCAATCAGAATGGCCATCATTAATAAATCAACAAACAAGTGCTGGTGAGATAGTAGAGATGATAGATCCCTAGTGTTCTATTGTACTGTTGGTACAGTACACTGTTCTGTACACTGTTCTGTACTGTTAGTACAGTACACTGTTCTAGTGTATTGTTGGTGGGAATGCAGGGTGGTGCAGCCACTGTGGAAAACAGTATGGGATTTCCTAAAAAAAACTAAAGATGGAACTGCCTTTTGATCCAGTGATCCTACTGCTGGGACAATACCCTAAGAATTCTGAATCACCAATTCAAAAGAACCTATACATCCCAATGTTCATAGCAGCACAATTTACAATAGCGAAGTGCTGGAAACAGCTGAAGTGCCCATTAGTAAATGAGTGAATCAAAAAACTGTGGTACATTTACACAATGGAATACTACAGAGCAGAAAGAAAGAAGGAGCTCCTACCCTTCACAAAGCTTGGATGGAACTGGACAGTATTGTGCTAAGTGAAATAAGCCAGGTGATGAAAGACAAATACCATATGATCTCACCTGTAAGTGGGACTTAATCAACAAAACAAACAAATGAACAAAATAGAACCAGATACTTGGAAATAAAGAACTGACAGTGACAGGGTTGGGGGGGAGGGAAATAATAGGAAAAAGAAAGGGAAGGGGCAAGCGAAAGAGCAGGAGTAGAGGACTCACAGGCACAGACAATTGGGGGGGATTGATTGTGGAAATGGAGAGAATGGGGCAGGAGAGAGCAATGGGGAAAAAGTCAGGATGACCATAATTGAACGATAATAGATAAATAAATAAAAAGAACTGACTTAAGTGCAGGGTGAGGAAGATTGTGTTTGTACAGTACAAGAAGTTAGTTACATGACAGTTGCAATCACTCAGATAATAAATAGAGAGGATGCAGACCTCGTCATTGGTAAAAGAAAGAAAGTGGTAGAGGAGAAAAATACTTATGTGATGAAACTAGCAGAATCATTCAACTGCTGAGCTTGGTGTTAATACAGAAGGAAAAATGTAGGTTACACAAACCTAGATGGTATATATAGCCTACTTCTCAGCTAGCAGGAGTGTCCAACCTTTTGACATCTCTGGGACACACTGGAAGAAGAAGAGTTGTCTCGGGCCACACATTAAATACACAAACACTAATGAAAACTGATGAGCCAAAAAAAAAAAAGTTTCAAGTAAATTTACAATTTTGTGTTGGGCTGCATTCATAAGCCATCTGGGGCCATGGGCTGGACACCCCTGCATGGTACAGCCCACTACACCTAGGCTGTAACCCTCTACCCCATGCACCTATACAAAACAGCACAAGCTTAAAGCACAGGAGAAAACAGTGCAATCAGGGGACTCGGTGAACTCTAGATGTAGGAGGCTGCTGCTGATACAACACAGTATACTCCTTTACGGCAAACTATTCTGATAAATAGAAAGAGTATACCCTAAAATAACAATAAAATATAGTGTAATACAAAAAACAAGTAACATAGTAATTTATGATTATCAAGTATTATGCACTGTATACAATTGCCTTGCTTTACTTCGATACGTCTGGCAGTGCAGGTTTGTTCACACCACCGTCACCGCAAACACGTGAGTCATGCCTTGCGATGCCACGTCATGACAGTTACAAAGACACCAGGTGACAGGCACTTTTCAGCTTCATTATAATCTTATGGGACCGCCACCACATATACTATTATGACTATATATATGTCATTGTAATAAGCAGGGGTGGTAAGAAAACCGAAACTTGTAAAGCAGGCCTTATAATCGGCAATGTGTAAGTTATCCTCTAGGGAAGGAATGGACTTCTCTGAAATCTTGACAGTCACCATTTTCAGTAGGAAAATGAAAATTAATCTTTTGTTGACTTTTAGTTTTTCTACACTCATTTTTAAAAAATAATCTTTGTGAGTTTTTAAATATTCGTTGTGTTCTTATTCAGGGGGACCTCATTAAGTGAGGTCTTCCGAAGAAGAAGGGCTAAATGCTCTCTCCTGGTTGGTGTTCAAGACAGAATACCCAGGAAAGGCTCTCCCCACCCCTCCAGCGTTGACGTGCCATTGGTTAAAGAAATACATTTGGGCTAACAGATTGGGAGTTAACAGAGTAAATGGTATTTTGACTGTCTTCAGTTTAAGACATGTTTTGGAGACCCAAGTGATGTTTATGTGTGGGCAATTGGGCGTATGACTCTGGCACTAAGAAGAGGTTCATGTTGGAGGTAATAATTTCTGAATTATAAGGTAATTGGTGGTATGTGACATCAAGTGAGACTACAGAGCAGTGAGAAAGACCCTGGAGCACACAAATACATAGAGGCCTTGTAAACAAGAAGCCAGCCAAGAAAACTGTGAGGAGAGGTAATTGAGGAGGGAAATATAATGAAGATGGTCATAAAGAAAATAAAAGAGGAGTGTTTTAAGGCAAAAGAATGGTTAATTGTGAGTATTGTTGATACTTTGTGAAATGGAAAGTCAAAGAATTGGTTGTCTTTGGCAGAATGACATTAATTAATGTAATTGATTAGCAGTTTTTGTTGAATTCATAGTGAAGTAGACTAGTAGATTGAGGGAAAAAGGGAAGATTGAGAGGTTGAGCAAATAAAAGGCTTTTAAACAACTTTTCTGTGAAGAGGAGTAGATGAAGAAATGGACAGTTATAGGAGCATAATATCATCGCAGGAATTTTAACAGGGGATGCAAAAGTTATGGTGTCCATTGAGTCAAATCCCTAGTGAATATCAACATGTTTTAATTTCTCTAGAGCAAATACTTCCAAATGGAGCAGCACGTTCATCTTAAAGGAATATATTTAATATGGAGTCATTTTCCAAAGAGCTTGTGCCATTTTTATTTGTGACGTAAGAGTTCTAGTTACACCATTTCCCTGCCAGTGCTCGATATTATTCATCTATTAATTTAATCATCCAAATGGAAGTGTAATAAGCTTAACTTGCATTTCTCTGATGACTAATGATGTTGGATACTCTTATGTGCTTACTGGCTATTGATGTATCTTCTTTTGTAAAGTGCCTGTGCAAATTATTTGCCCATTTTTATTGGTTTATCTAATTGACATAGATAATATTCACATTATAGATACAAGATGCTTTTAAGATATATGAATCATAAAACTGTTCATTTTATGTATTAGCTTTTTTATGGAATTTGCCAAAAGCATTTTTTTTTAAATTGCATGAAGCCGGTTATTCAAACTTGCTTTTATGGTTCATGCTTTTTGGTATCCTATGTAATAAACCTTTGTCAATCTTTAGGTCTCAAAGGTTGTGTTCTGTATTTTTTCTAAAGGTTTTATAAGGTCAGTTTCTATATTTAGGTCTATGATCTATTCTTTGATCATCTTAGTTCTGATGTAACAGTTATTGTTATTTTTTTTCCTTATAGGGATAACCTGTTCTTCCAACACCATTTGTCACAATGTGTTTTCCCCACTAAATTTCTAGGTACTTCAAAACTAATTGCCTAATTCCTGACTCTAATATGTTTTATTGATCTATATTTGTTCTTCCACTAGTATTTCTTTATATTAATTACTGTTTCTTTATATTGATTTAAAAACAGGCAGAAAATTATCTTTGCCTTTGAAAAGTTGGATATACTCAGAAATTTTGAGCATTGTAATACATATGCAAAAGATTCCTTATTTCCCTTAAGAACAAAATTGATAGCAACCTAGACAAGTTCACAGGTGGTGTTACAATGCCAATAAATATCAAAGTGAGTTTGAATCCCTGATGAGAGTTAAACAGTTCCATTGAAAAATGGAACAACAGTAAATAGGACCTTAGCTCTACTTGGTCTACAGCTTGGTTCAGATATTGAAGGTAAAATAGGAGATAAATCAACTATAATTTGTGAAATGTTACAAAGGTTATAATGTTCATGTTTGGCGTGAACAACTGGAGGAAATTGATGTGGACACCAGCCCACAGTGTCCGCATCATTATGGATGAAAATGAGACATTCACAAGGGCTACTGAGTCTGGTGGAGGAAAAGGGACAGCATGGCTTTTCTCTCAAGGGGAGCAAAAGCCCTGGCAGCCCCTGCTGCAGCCATGACAGGTCTTTATTGGGTTTCTCAGCACATTACAGGGTGGCCCTCATTTACTATGCACAAGTTGCTTTAGCTGGTTTACCTTTTACAGAAAACAAAGGAGAGGATGCTGGTAATCACATCACAGAAGACGGATATTTGCAAATGAAAAGGGCAAAAGTAGTTGGACGGTTACACTGGTCCTTGGAAGATTGGAAGATTTAGCATGGATTTTAGGAAGTTACTTTACAGTAAATGTTTGCCACTGGGGGCTGGGCCCATGCCACACAGAATGGTCTCCTACAGGAAATGATTTTTAATTTTTAAAACTTTGAAATTTGCCACTTTAACTACTTTTAAAGTTTACAAGTCAGTGGTTTTAATGAAACGTTCAGTATTGTACAGCCATCACTACCGTCTATTTCCAAACATGCATCGCGGACACTCAGAACGAAACTCAGTAACCAGTAAGCAGTGACTCCCCATTCTCTCCTCTCTGCAGATCACGGTAACCTCTGATTGACTTTGTACCTCTGTAAATTTGCACATTCTTATATTTCACATAAGTGAAATCATATGATGTTTGTCCTTTTGTGCCTGACTTATTTCACTCAGCATAATGCTTTCAAGGTTCGTTTATGTTGTAACAGGTATCAGAATTTCATTTCTTTTTATGGCCAAATAATATTTTGTTGTATAATAGATACCATGCTTTGTTTATCCCATTTATCTGTTGATGGGCACTGGACTGTTTCTACCTTATAGCGATTATAAATAATGTTTCAATAAACAGTGGTGTACAACTATCAGTTTGAACCCCTGTTTTCAATTATTCTGGGCATATATAACTACCTAGATTAAAAATTCTGGGTAATAATTCTATATTTAACATTTTGAAGAGTTGCATCTTGTTTTCTATAGCAATTGCACCATTTTACATTCTCACTATCCATGTATGAGGGTTCCAGTTTGTCTACAAATTTACCAACACTTATTATTTATTTGTTTTGCATTACAGTCATCCTAGTAGGTATGAAGTGTTAGCTCATTATGGTTTTGATTTGCATTTTCCAAATGGCTAATGATGATGAGCATCTTTTTCTGTACTTAACTGACCACTTTTACATTTTCTTGCAGTATCTGTTTAAGTCCTCTGCCTGTTTTTAATTGTTTTTAAGAGTTGCTGAGTTTTAAGAGTTCTTTATATATACTGTGTAAAAAAAAACTCATCATATAGACAATTTGCAAATAATTTCTCTCATTCTATAGAGCAGGGGTATCAAACTCATTTTCACAGGGGCCACATCAGCTTCTCAGTTGCCTTCAAAGGGCTGAATATAACTTCAACTCCTTAAAAGTTAAGGAGTAATTACATTTATACAGTCCTAAAATTACTTTTGGTCCTTTGACCAAAATAGGTTTATTTCTGAGTTCTCCATTCTACTCCATTGATCTATGTATCTGCCTTTATGCCAGTACTATACTGTTTTGATTACTACAGTTTTGTAATAAGTTTAGAAAGTGTGAGTCTTCCAAATTTGCTCTTTTTCAAAATTTGTTTTTTGATTATTTGGGGACACTTGCAATTCCCTATGAGTCTGAGTATCAGCTTTTCCATTTATGCAAACAAAGGCTGTTGAAATTTTGGTAGGGACTGCAGTCAGTCTGCACATTACCTTGGGTAGTATTGACAATGCATTCATAGATCTGTGTGTTGAAGTCTACAGTAAACATTTTTTTTAAAAATACGTCTGTTATACTTATCTATTAGAGAAATATAGAATATGTTCCATTCACTGGACCCAGTCAAAACTAAGAAAACCATATACCCAACAAATCTATTTATGAGAGAAAAAAGAAACATTATGTGCTTTGCTGATTTATATCCTCTCATAGCTTACCGATGATAGATTTATACTTTCAATGGCCATTTAAAAATCCATACAAGTAGCTCTTTCATTCTCCCTGGAAATTCTGTGCTTTATAGAAAAGGACCTCAACATTTGTTTTTGACTGTGACAGACCAATTTTGAACTACTATAAAGTAAATGTATATCTACACAAGGAGAGAGGACTGGTGATTTCTATATACAAGGTAACTTCTATTTTAGCCAAACATTTGAGTAGCATAGGAGAGACTGAATAACAATGGTGCAAACACGGGCTGTAGAGTCAAACTTCCTACCTTTGACCCCCAGCTTCACCATTTACTAGCAGTGTTGGGCAATTACTCAAGATCTCTCTGCTTCTGTGTTCCTACCTGTGAAATGAGTATAATAATAATTATTTCAAAGAGTTGCCAAACAATTTAAATTATTTTACAATTACAATGTACATGGTAAGTATTTAGTAAAGGTTAACTTATTATATGTAAATAGTAATTTATATATTTGTACCACTTGTACCATTATTTCACTTTGTAATTTACAGAGGACATTTTAACATATTATTAGTCCCATTTCACAGATAAAGGAACCAAAATTCACAAACTGTGACATACCAAAGACATATTAAAAATCAAAACCTATAAAGTTTTACATTTCATTACTTTTTTTCGAAGGTTGTTATTTACTGGTGTTATTAAACCAAGTGAAACAAAATTTTCTTCCTTCAACCCTTATTCAAGTTATTGTGACAATAAAGTTTTATCTTTCACTGTATATTTTTTATACTATGGAACAAACTGATGATTTACTTTGAAAACTACTTTCCTTTTTATTCCTGCATGATAAACAAAGACATATTTTATAACTTGCTATTATAATTGAACTTTTCTGCCACTATTGCTTATATTAATACAAGGTGAATAAGTTCTAGAGATCTCCTGCATGGTATTGTGCTTCTAGTTAATAACACTGTATATTTAAAAATTTGTTAAGAGGGTAGATTTTATATTATCTGTTTTTACCATAATTAAGAAAAGAAAAACCTATAAAATCAAATAATATTAAACCCAATCTTTCCCACCAGAGCAAACTACTTCCACTTGCTATTTAAATTAAACAGTAAGAATAATATAAAATAAAATTATGTAATATTATAACAAGATAAATTGAAATAATGAATTTTTACAACAATCTGCAGAAAGTTAATTTCCTTTTCCTATCATTCATAATTTTTTTGTGGTTTTCAGCAGAGAGAAATTGAATTACTGACTGTGAAATTTATGCAGTGGTTAGCAGTCTGCTGAACTGGAATCATATTTAAAATTTTTACTCCTCTGATTTCATTCTAAACAATTTATACCAAGTCCCATAGCTCTGGATGGAAGCACGTCAACAATAAGCTATGCTCACATATTTACCTTTTATTTGAATAATTCCTGATTATTAACTCAATTTAAGAAAATTTACTTTGTTCATTTTATGAACCTCATAATCATAAGTAAAATGAAAGATAGCATTGACTTTTTAAAAGATTTATCACTACAACTTAGAATATAAAACATTTTCATAAACCTATGATTTTAATTTAATGAATCAATGATATAGTTGGTAAATATATTTCCATGTATAAACTTTACTACTATTATTCACAACTATAATCAGAGGCATTTAAGACATTCTGATTGAGGTCATGACTTTGAATTAGATGCCAAAGAGATTATAGAGTTTGGGAAAGTGATTTCCACTGCCTTCAAACAGACGTCAATTGAAGAAACGCAGTTTTAACACCATGTAATCATAATAAGAAACATTGAGGCTTACAACACATACACACAGAACTCACAGCTTCATAAAAAGGATCTTTTGTAATGTAACACTAAATATAATTTGACTTATTGGTAATGTCTACATACTTGAGATTATAGTGATTCTGAAAGAATTGTTGGCTTTTTTGAACTCTTATCAGTTACTGTAATGATGTTTAGATTTGTCATTCGTCACTTTAAAGGTGGTAAATGTACTTCAAATAAATTATCCTAATTTCAGCATTTTAGTAAATAATTATTAAATGTAAATTCCACTCCAAACACTATACTAAGTATTAGAAATGCAAGTACCTAGAATGAGACCTTGGAATAATATCCTGTGACAAGGATATTAGACCCAATAGGCACAATGAAAAAGAGAAATGAACTTAATCTGATATCACTTGTTCTAGGCAGGTAATACTAAGTACTAATAACCAATTCATTTTAAAAATTCAGTTAAATTATTGTTAAACTTGTTTTAATAGGCTTTATTCTTTTGAGATGTTTAGGTTCACAGCAGTATTAAGCAGAAGGAATACAGGGTTGTCAAAAATTTTAGTATATATTATAAATTGCTCTATTTTTACATTTTGAAAATCATTTAGTTTTTCTTTGGAATTTAATTATTTTCCTGTGTTACAAAATTCTTCTTTAAATTGTAAGGTAAATTTACTCATACTTAGTTTCAGTGAAATTATATGCTGGTGTATTATTTTAATAAGTAGTTAATTATATTTTTCAGTGAATACATGATACAATTTAATGAATAACATTTGGACAATTGCATAAAAATGAGGATGGGAAGATTAAGTTTATAAATCATATCTTCCCCTAAATAAATTTCTAACTGATTAAATATTTACAAATAGAGAGTAAAACAATATAAGGAAAATATAGAATATTAGATAAACAATCTAGGGGTGAGGGATTTATTCCTAGACAAAGTACAATGTAAAAAAGCTACAAAAGAAGACTACATATATTTAATATATAACTTTTGTAAAATTATGTTTAAATTTGTTATAAACAAAGTTGTATACTTTAAGTGCAACTAAAATTAAATGAAAATTATTTGTGATTTTCTCTAATAAGTAAGGAGACATAGTTTTTATAAAACAAGATTAGAAAGAGTAAAAAATATCTATGAAGATTATAGGTCAAACTATTTAAAATATACTTTGCCAAATATACAAAATTCAAGGGAAATCAAAATGCACAATAATGCAATGATAAAACTAACACACATAGGTGACAACAAAGAATAGAAGTGATAAAGTGTAAATTTATATAATGATATAAAAAGTACTCTAAAGATAAAAATGAGAAGAAAAAGTAATTTAAAATAATGCGTTCCAAATAATGAAAGCACTATCTAAACAGAGGCGCTAGCCAGACTAAACTGAAAATAGCTTAACCAAGAAAAAAGAGAAAAAAAGCCTCAGTATTGAGATAAAAGGGATTCACTATGTTTTAGTGCCAGGATTCCAGGGAAACAGAATGACTGATTTCCAGAGTGGGTCACCTTGTCCCACCTAAGTTGTTCAGGTCCCCTTCTGCTGAGGTTGCTCCTCAGTGAGTATTCTCATGAAATAAAAAATATCTCCACACACTGCATCCATTCAGAGAAGTCTATCCACTTACCTCTTCCCTAGACCTCCTTGTAATCAGTTTTTGAATTATGGAAATAAGCAAATGCCAACCAAATGAGTAAAGAAAGTTTTTTTGTTGCTGTTGTTTGTTTTCAGCTTGCTATAGCAAGGAACTCAGCCACCATGACTTGTGTTTTGTCAGACCCAAGAGCAGGCAGAGTAATGGGAAAGCTAGCAGAAAACCGGAAGGCTTCAGGTACACGCTGACTGGAGGTGGTTGGTACAGCAAAGCTGTAGGTGTGTTAACTAGAAGTGAGGGATCCTATGTGATTAGTTATGGGTGTATATTTGAATTTCTCTGGTACTAAGTTAGAACCAGGGACAAACATTAGGAAAGCTGCCAACTATTAATCAAGTCCTGGACATACTGGGTCAACCGTTAGAAAAGTTTTTAAATCCTGGATTGTTACCAAAGATAACAACATGGTTTCCTGTAAGTAACTTATAGAGACTGGTATCTTGGGCTGTTTATTATAAATAAGAGGTTGGTTTGCTGGGAAAAATCACTTCAGATTGTGGGGCAGAGTTCTATTTTTGTGCATGGTCTGGCTATTGTCCATTTGTGTACTCAGCCTGTCAGTACTGTGTTTGTCCCACATCCTGGATCATCATGTCAAACTGCTGACCACTATCATTGAATCAGTATAGATCCTCTCTCTGGCCATAACTACATGCAGGCAAAATGAACACCAGGTGCATTAAATAAAGTTCTCTACAGTGGGATGATTGCCCTTTACATCCGTCCTTCAGAACCACCCTCGAGTGAAGACATAGTAGTGCTGATTTTATCCAATTTGGGGTATTGCTAGCATATTGTACAAAACTCTGCAGAAAATCCTTCTTTCCCTCAGTCAATTGGTCATAGAGAAATTGCCATGAGCCAGAGTATGGCTTTATGAGAGAAAAAGCAGTTTGTCAGGAATAGGCATTTGGGCCACTTAATCAGGCAACTTATTTGTGCTGTCCGGGCTTGCTTGAGCCCAGTCTCCAGTGTACCACTTCCACCTGATGGAATGCTCGCTGCTGTGTGTTCCCAGCCTTGTCGCATGGTGTGTCAGAAAGGCCCACTGCAGGATGGTCACCTTTCAGTCTTTATTAGGCACAGTAGCAAGCCAGAAGCTGCATCTCACAAGAAGAATATTTATGGAAGACAGCATGGCCTTACATCAAATCTCAAAGGTCTGTGGTGTGATTTGCCACAAGTTCTACATAACAAACCCAGCTGCCATAGACACTGGAAGCAACATCAGATCTGCTGATCGTTTGGCCCAATGGCAGAACAGCTGGTATAAAAGCCTATATTTGTGGCAATCTTTTCTTCTGGATTTCACTCAAAACAAGTGACCTTTTAGGCGTCTTGGTAATTGGTTGGGTACAGCATAAGCAAATAAAGAATGCTGCTTCCAAAATCTAAACATATTTAAGCAGCATGGTCTCTTTCTTAGTGATAGGCAAGCAAATGCAGCAAACTGTCTTTTCATTGAAATGGATAATTCAATCTTCCCAGGATAACTGGACACCTAGAAATGTCACTGAGGTGTCGCAGCCCCAGATTTCTATGGGACTTATTTCCCACTCTCTGGCATGCTTGCTTCTTACCAAGGCATCTAAAGCATTGCAACTGTCTACTCTGAAGGTCTAAATAATGTTATCATTGTAATAATGAACTAGTATAGCATCTTGTGGAATAGACGGGTGGTCAAGATCCCTGAATACTATATTATGACACAGAGTTGATGTACTGGTACAATACCAAAATAACACAGTAGATATACATTGCTGATCCTGCTTAAAGAAAATGGTTGCTTATGGTCTTCATTAACAAAAAGTTCTCTGAATATGTTTAATCAAACAGTGCATTCTGGAATTGAGTATATAACTACAGGGTGGGCTGAGGAACTGGCTAAACCTCCATGAAATAGATGTCAGCCAAACTCCATTAATTTCCTATGCTTCACATTTCTCATCTGAAAAAAGGGGTTATACTAATATCTATTTTATACCATTATGAGATATGAATAACTATAAATGACATGTTTATTATAATTCTTGTACATAGTAAGCCTCAGAAATGATACATATTATATTCGAATTTGAGATTCACAAAAAATATAGTACTGTCCTGACAATTTTATTTCATCAGTATAAACTTAATTAAGTGGAAAAAATTGTAATTAAGAAATCAAACCAACTACATACTGATTATTTTTCATTATAAAAATCAGAATTTTAGAATTAATCTTTAAGATTTTTGACACATTTAAATTTTTTCAATTTGACATTAGCACACCATTTGTAATAAAATACGTAAACATAGTTGAATATAATATACATACCTACTATGAAATATGTATAACAAAAAATGGGAGAAAATATAACATAAATTTCTATAATGGACTATAATTCTTTATTTTTATAAAAATTCTCTATTTGTATATTCATATTACATATTAATAGCTGAAATTCAAGTTTCTATCAAATATTTTTTAAAAAGTCAGAAACCACTTCTGAAATTCAGAACAGCCTCCTAGGCATTTTGCACATAATTTGTAACTGTGAGGACAGATGGGAAAGAACACTGGTAAAGTGCAGACAGCCAAGGACATTTAGAGCTAAAGCAAATCTCTGAGGCTTGTCAGGGAACAGAAAGGACAGGGAGGTGGTAACAGGAATGGTGATACATGAAGACAAGAATACATGTCATTACTGGCGTGCATGAAAAGGATTAAAATGGCAGAAAGAATGAACAAACCAGCACAGAAATGAAAATGAGTGTCAGGAAGGAGTATCAGGAACCAAAAGGTAAAAGCAGCAGGGAATGGAGAAGCATTCCTCATCCTTTATGTTCACCCAGTCAGCTTGTCTTATACAGCTCTTCAGGAATATTCCTTTTTGGATTTTTCTCCTTTCAACCCCTGCTGTGACCACCCTGGAAGAACTGCTCTGTATGACTAAGAAGAGGATAGTCTGTGCTGGAACCACACACACCACAATCTCGGAGCTGAACACAACTGAAGGTGATGTCTCCCTCATGCTGCAGTGTGCTGGGGGCTGAACAGTCAGTCCTCTTCTAAGCAGTGCGTCCACAGGACCTCAGCCCGCCATGCCATCAGCCAAAAGTCTGGGGAAAGAGTGGGTCGGTGGCAGCCCAGACACTATGTTACTATTCTCAGAGGTGACACCCTCTCCTTTACTCACATTGCTTTGGCCTGGACAGATCCATGGCGATCCTAACCTCTGAGAGAGTGGGGAGCCTCAGAGAGACATGTGGACCCTGATCTCCCTAACAGTTTCTTTCATTCCACCTTCGTCCATTTCCACCTAATTACAACAGCATCGTTAGGAATCTTCATGACCATTTTCTCCTCCAGTGTTAACACATGCATTTTCTTGGAAATTCTTCTTTCTCAAGTATCTTCAAGGATAACCTGTCATTGAAGTAGGTTGAAACTAAACTCCATATCCTGAGCTACACAAATCTCCATGTTCAGGTTCCACTTTACATAACTTTAACAAATGATAACACAGGACATCTTTTCTGTGACATCTATATAGGCATGTCACTTTAAATTTTATTCACGC
>PVKM010035607.1:0-15148 GCA_004027735.1 Carollia perspicillata | reverse complement strand
GGAGCAGCCTGCCCCCTTGATGCAGTACAGTGAGAATAGTAGTGGATACAGTGGAAGGAGGGTGGACTTGGGCGCTCTCTCCTGCTCCTTTCACTCGAGAACTGCTCCCTGGGGGAGGGGAGCCCAGCAGCTCAGGCCAGTGACTGGAGGAGGACAGGGGGCATGGACCAGATCCTCTGCATCATTGGGGCTCGAGCAGCAGGGAGCAGCAGGGATCAGTAGGAGTCCCTACAGGAGTTCTGAAGACCACCCCAAAGTGCGCCCCAAAGTGAACCAGCATTTGATCACTGCTGGCCAGCTAGTCAGGACAAGCCAGGGAGCTGCCACAGTCGATGGAGAGAGACAGCAGTGCATGCCAGCTGGGAGCGACACTCACTTCTCTCCCTCTTCATCCTTCCACCCCAGGGCAAAGAGGGAAGAGGCCTCTTGCAGCCAGACCATACCACTTGCCCAGGGTCCAAAATCTCTGTCTCAGCTCCCCCCGCCACAGCAGCCTGAGAGCAGGGGCATGGCAGGAAATGAGATTTAAGTCAAGTTTCAGATAGAAGTCTTAAAAACCGTGGTGGACCATGAATAACCAAAAGTGACCCAGAAGCAAGATATTAAGGGAGATTTAACAAAAGCAGGTTGAGAACAATGACTGAAAAAAAGTTTCAGCACTGGCTGGTTGTGTTCAGTGGACTGAGTGCCAGCCTGTGAACCAAAGGTCACCGGTTCAATTCCCAGCTGGGGCATATGCCTATGTTGTGGGCCAGGCCCCCAGTAGGGAGAGCGTGAGAGACAACCATGCATTGATGTTTCTCTCCCTCTTTCCTTCCCTTCCCCTCTCTCTAAAAATAAGTGAATAAATAAATCTTTTTTTTTTTAAGTTTCAGTTTATATGCTCCCAAATTGAGACTGCTAAATAAGCTGGTCATAGCACCTTCTGGGCACAGAGAAAGTAAGGCTCAGAAAGTATGAGTGACAGTCCCAGGTCAAGCCATTAGTCAGTGCCCAACTGGGACTTCGTGTTCCCTGCTTTCCAAATGGAGGGCAACAAGGTTTTCTTCCTTCCTTGCCCATCACACCCAAACCTTAGCAGCAGCTCGTTGTAGTCTCCGCAGTACCTTCTGCAGCCCTTTTGTCCAGTCTTGCTGCCACCACTCTGTCTAAGGCCCCACCCGGCCTCTGACCTGGACTACTGTCTCAGTAACATCTGATGCATCCTACAGAAAATTGTCAGGCTAACTTCCCAAGAGTACATTTTTTAAATCCTTACCTGTGAATCTGTTTACTAATTTTTAGAGATAGAGAAAGAAACATCGATGTGAGAGAGAAACATTGATTGGCTGCCTCCTGGATGCACCCTGACCTGGAATTGAATCGCAAGCTAGTTGTGTGCTGTGACCAGGATCAAACCCACAGCCTTTTGGTGTACAGGACCACACTCCAACCAACTGAGCCACCCAGCCAGTGCCCAAGCATACAGTTTTGATCACTGTCTTGCCTGCTTAAAATAACAAGCAACCTTTACCTTAGGAAAAACTGACTTCTGCATGAAGCAGGAAGTCATTCAGAATGTCCATCTGTAGGTTTCTGTCTGAGGTAGGCTATATGGGCTATAGTGGTACTAATTTTTTTTCCTAATAGGACATCTATAGGACCATGGTAAAGGCTGAAACACAGGAGGTACTTAACAAACATGGGCTGAAAACAAAGATGAATAAACAGTTGCCAAGTTACCAATTTCTCACCTCTCAGTTTTTCCTGTCATCTTAGTTACTGTAAATAATCCATTTCATTATTCGTAATTAAAGCTGAAGTGATGGTTCAGATGAAGGTATGGAAACCGTCAGAATAATTAAACCTTTGAATTAAAGAAACTCACGTCTGTTTAATTTTCAGCCTGACTACACAGCATTCTTCGTGTTACCCTGTTTTCACCAGGTCAGGATGGTCTCCCCTTCCTTTCCTTCCCTGGTCCAAGGATCTAAGGGACCACAGTCCAGAATTTGTTATGGGATTTTTTCTGTAATTATAGCTTCTGTGTGCAGCCCTGAGGTTGTTTCTGCCATTATGATGTGCTGTTGTGCACTGGTCAGCTCCCATCTCCTTCTGAAAGCACGTGGTCCCAGCACCAAGGACCTGCTGGGCCAGAACCACATAGAGGCCGAATGGGACCCTGAAGCCCCTTGTCCTCTTGTTTCTGGCTTCTGGCATCCTGCATCCTCCTGCTTCTACCAGGGTCCTACCTGGGTGGGAAGAAAAGAGGGACAAAAAAGCAGGGCTGGAACCTTCGGGGCAGGCACCCCTCCAGCTTTACATGAAAGACCTGGGAAGGCTTCTGCCACAGCACATCTGGCCCAGCAGTGGTTCAAGCCCCTTAAAGTATTTAAAGGGACTTTCCTGAATTCTTGCTACTGCAAGTGTCTAAATGGCTAGTAAAGGAGTTGTGTTCCAAACACTCATTGACTTAGAACTTGGAGCACACTTCCTGTAGGTAGATTGTTCACAGCCTACAAACCCTTACATAATCTACAAAGTACCTGAAATATTATAGCTGAAAATTAGAAGTGCTGCTGTGAATTAAATTAAGCTTCCTTAGAAGGTCTGTGGGCATTGAGGGGCTGGCCAGTGAATCTGGTCACCTTTATATCTGTGGGGTCACCTTTATATCTTTGTCCATGGTTTCCATTAGTGCAGTGCTGGAACAATGTTCTTCAGGGACCCAAACCCTAGGACACAGCACCTAAATTCCACCATTCTAGCACTCCCACACCACAGCCCCCTTTAGGAAGAGAGCACCCTGGGTCAGGCCCACATTCCCCACTATGGTAGGAAACTTGTGAAGGAATGGAAATTCTCCCCCTCCCCTGTCTTCCTTGTGGGCCACTGTGCTGGCACCTCACTCCTGCAGTTCTCTCACACATCATTGTCAGCAAGCTTGTCCAGGCCAGTGGAGCCCTTACACTTCTTCGTTTCCCAACTGCCTCATGTGTAACACCATGCCAGATGCATAGCTAGTGCTCAGAAAATTGTGGAATTGATAAATTTACTTCATACTCCCTTGCCCTGGGCCATTCTCTCCCTTGCCCCCAACACCCATCCAAGGAGAGTTCCTTGGCTTTTGTGGGGAAGGAAATAGAGTTCCACAGTCCTCCTCAGTTCCAGAACCCCAGGAACACTCACTGCCTGACTAGCCCTGAGGATCATGGGAGGGTCTCCTTGGAAGCCAAGCCCTGTAGCTACCCTCTGCCCTTCTTAGTTCCCAGCACTAAAACCTGTGTACTAAAATACAGATTAACAAGAGAAAACAAATAGGAGTTTATTAATGTGAATACCTTGTACAAACATGGGAGAGACCCAGAGAAAAATTAGTAACCCCTGAAGTTGCTTAGAATTCAGGTTTAAATACCAACTTAATAGGGAAAGAGGTGGGGCTTTGTAAATGATCTAAGGAAAGAGTAAATGACTTTTATGAAAGAGAATGGGACCTTAGCAGAATAGATGGAGGTATGATGGTTTGTGACAATGTTTGTCTGGATGTGGTGTCCACTACTAATCTCCTTTCCTGTGATAAGAGTGAATATCCTCTGGTTGAGGAAATTCCCAGGCGGAGCAGTTCTTTTTGAGGGTCTGTTTTTAGGCGAGGAGGAAATTCAAAGAAAGCCTTTCCTTGCATTTGCTATTTTTCATGTGCCCTCAGCTCAAAATTATCTTTATACCAAAGTGCATATCCTGGAGTGGCGTGTCTTAAACTCCTACAGTAATATTTTTGGGTGACATATTCTGCTACCCTCCAGCTGTTAGGACCCACTAATAGGGCCCATCTCCTGGCTTTAGGGCTACAGAACTGTATACATAGGACTTTTCTGGGCCTTAGCCCAGCTGACTCCTAAGATGATGGAAGGCATGGGCCCAAGCCCAGTTAACACCTCCAGTAAACTCCAGATCACTTTTATTTAAATTTTTTTCTTTTATTGATTCTAGAGAGAGCAGACAGGAAGGAAAGAGAGAAGAAGAGAGACATTGATGTGAGAGAGAAACATTGATTGGTTACCTTTTGCACACACCCAGACTGGGGACCAAACACACAACCAGGTATGTGCCCTGACCAGGATTTGAACCAGTGACCTTTCGTTTTGCAGGATGACACCCAACCAACTGAACCACACCCACCAGGCCAGATCATTCTTATTTTTAATAACAGCTTTATTGAGATATAATTCACATACCTTACAATGCACCTGTCTAAAGAGTACAGTTCAGTGGGGTTTTTAAAGTATATTCACCAAGTTGTACAACCATTTTTGTAATCAATTTTAGAACATTTTCATCACACCACACCTCTTAGGAGTCACTCTCCATTTTCCTCCAACTCCCTCCCACACCCTCTGGCAACCACTAAACTACTTTTTATCTCTATAGATTTCCCTATATTGGACATTTCATATAAATAGAATCATACAACATGTGATTGAATTCTTTCACTTAGCATAATGTTTTCAAGGTTCACCCATATTGTAGCACATATCAGTACTTCATTTACTTTTATTGCTGAATAATGTTATTCCTTTGCATGGATATCCTGCATTTAATCTGTCCATTTATCACTAATAGACATATGAGTTTTATCTATTCTTTGGCTATTATGAATAATGCTGCTATAAACATTCCTATGCTAGTTTTTGCATGGACAGATGTTTTTATTTCTCTTGGATAAATACTTAGGAGTATAATTGCTGGGTCATATGGAAACTCTTCCATAACACTTTAAGGGGGGGTGTTTTCATATATTTACTGGAGACACCAGGGGAGAGGGTCTCCTCACTGTCAACGGAAGGGCTCACAGTTTCTTTAGCCAGTCCAAGCATGGGCATTGGAAACCCTAAGGTGATTGGCATGCGGGCACATTCCCATCAGCAGAGGGCACTGGATAGTTGCAGGGTGTGGCCTGGTTGATCATGATGGAGTGATGGGTGTAGGGGTGGAATGAGTGCAGAATTATATTGAGGTCCTTGATAATGCAAGGCATGACCAGCACTGGCTCATTGGTCCAGATATTCTTGAGGAAAGCAAGGAATCTTGCTGCCATCTTGGTCTTGTGGCAGCAGCTGCTAAACCATTCTTGTGGGCAAATATCTAACCTTGTTTTGAAGCCAGCTCCTTCTCCAGTGTCCTTTGTTGGCCTTCTTACAGGCCCTGCCCCAAGCTGTAGGGCTCCTCCTACTTCACCTGTTCACCACCTTGTTCAAACATCTTCACTGTAGCTGCTCATTTCCCCCTTCTCCCTGCAGGGAGCATTCATGTATTCACTTAACAAATACTGAATATCTACTGTGTGCCAAGCCCTGTTGTGCATGCTAAGGTATAGCACAGAATAAAACAGAAAAAAATCCCTGCTCACAAGGAACTGACACTCCAGAGCACCATTCTTTCCATCCATTCCATCAGCCATCTCTCCCGTAGAAGTCTCCTATGTGTGTCAAGCACTTTGTTGGGCAGTAGGACTGTAAGCCTAATATGGTATTCTCCCATGAAGGAGTTCAAACTTAATCCAGAGACAAAACGGAAAGCCCACCATTACAATCAGGTAGGCCAAGTGCTATGATCGAGGCATGGCAGATTGGCGGAATAGATTCAAATTCAGACTGGGAGTGGGGCTGTTGGAGAGGTTTCCAAGGGCAGGAGTACAATGGAGAAATGAGGGGTAAAGGCCTTTCCAGGCAAAGGGGCTAAACAGTGTTGACCTATGAAAAAGCATGGCTCACCCCATGGTAGTCTACTAGCTGATATCCCATAATGTTCAATTTTTAAGAAGAAAAAACCCTAGTTTTTAGAGAGGTAATATATGCACACAATACAAAATTCCAAGTGTTCAAGAAAGTAATCAATGAAAAGTAATACTTCCTGCTCACTCCCGTTCCCCAAAAGCTATTTCCCTCCTCAGAGAAAATCGTTATTTTTTTAAACATTTTATTTATTTATTTTTAGAGAGGGGAGGGGAGGGACAAAGAGAGGGAGAGAAACATCGATTGGTTGTATCTTGTACACACTCCCAACTAGGGACTGAACCCTTAACCCAGGCATGTACCCTGACCAGAAATCAAACCAGTGACCTTTAACTTTGTGGGACGATGCACAACTGAGCCACACCAGTCAGGGTGAGGCAATCATTATTGTCAGTCTTATGATTTTTATAGAGGTAATCGGTCCATATACAAACATATAACCATCTACACAGTCTTTGCTTTAGTACAAATGGTACTAAACATATAACCATCTACACAGTCTTTGCTTTAGTACAAATGGTACTTTGCTTTAGAAGCATATTATCTACTCTGTACTTTACCTAGCTTTTCTTGTCTTAATATATTTGGGGAACTCTAACATATTAGTGCATGTAGAGTAGTCCCATTCTTATTCACAACTGCATAGTAGTTCTTATATGGATGTGTCATGTATTATCTACCCAGTCCCTTTGGATGTATCTTTATTTCCAGTATTTCCTATTACAAATAATGCTGTAATAAACATCCTTGAACACATAATATACCTGTGAGAGTATTCTGTAGATTAAACTCCTAAAAATGGAATTGCTGAATCAAAGGAAATGAGCATTTACCTTTTTGATAAATGTTGCTAAAATAGACTTAAAAGAGGTTTTTTCAATTTATACTATTACTAATACCATGGGAGAGTGAGGGATAGTCCCCCAAATGCTTACCAGCATAGTGTTGTCAGACATTAGACTTTTTGCCAGTCTGTTAGATAAAAGACAGTGCCTCCGATTTGCATTTCCCTTCTTGTGAATGAAGTTGAGCATCATTTTCCAATATTTCATAATGAATAATATTTCCTTTTCTGTGAATTTCTGTTTATTTCTACTATTTTTCTACTGGATTATTGGTATATTTCTTACCGGTTTGTAGGTAGTCTTGATATGTTAAGGAAATTAGCATTTGTCTATAACATGCATTGCAAATATTTTTCTAGTTTATTTGATTTTTTATTTTGTTTTTAACGATTTCTACCATGCAAAGCTCATATGGTTTATTGTCAACCGACACATATTTATTGATAGATGATGGTATTATTATCAAAGATGTTTTCTTATATTTTCAAAAGCACAGGCACTAATAAATTTGATAGACATACCTATATATCAGGATTCTGCTGAGTAGTGTCAGATAATCAGACTTACTGAACATGAAACATAACTTTAAAATAACAAAAAAACACAAATAGCATATGAAAATAATTTTTATAATTCATCATAATTATTTATAGGTATGTCTTATTAAAACTGATTTCCAGCCCCAGCTGTCATGGCTGAGTTAGTTTGGCATTGTCCTACAAATGGAAAAGTTGCCAGTTGATTCCTGGCAGGGCACATGCCTGGGTTTCAGGTTCTCTTCCATGTCAGGGTGTGTATGAAAGGCAACTGAATGATGTTTCTCTCTCACATAATGTTTCCATCCTTCTCTTTTTCCCTCTCTTTCTAAAATCAAAAATTAAAATAAAAAATCCAGCCAAGATGGAGGCATAGGTAGATACACTGTGCCTCCTCACACAACCAAAAGAAGAAGAACAACAACAAATTTAAAAACAAAAAACACCCATAACTGCCAGAAAAAATGAACTGTATGGAAGTCAGACAACCAAAGAGTTAAAGAAAAAACATTCATCCAGACCAGTAGGAGGGGAGGAGATGGGCAGCTGGGTGGAGAGGACATGTGGCAAACCTGTGGCTGGCAGACTGAGTGAAGCAACAGCTAGTGGAATGGGAAGTCCCACATTTGAATGTGGATAAACCAGGAGAAACAACTGGGGAGTGAGACAGACTATGCGACCCAGGGTTCCAGTGAGGAGAAATCAAGCCTCCAACTGACTGGAAAAACATGTGGGGGTTGTGGCAGTGGGAGAAACTCCCAGCCTCACAGGAGAGTTTGTCGGAGAGATCCACAGAATCCTAAAATGTACCCAACACTACCCACCTGGGAATCAGCACCAGAAGGGCCCAATTTGCCTGTGAGTAGCAGAAGAAGTGATTGAAAGCTGACCCAGAGCCAAGCAAGTGGCATTGACCCCTCTCAGACCCCTCCCCCACACAGCACAACAAAGCAGCAACATGGTTTGCCCCTCCTTGGCGATACCTAAAGTTCCACCCCTTACTACATAATTGGTCAGCAGAGACCAAAAAAAACAAAAAAACAAAAAAAGGCCCAAATGAAAAAACAGATCAAAGCTCCAAAAAAAATACAACTAAGTGACTAAGAGATAGCCAACCTATCAGATGCAGAGTTCAAAACTCTGGTAATCAGGATGTTCACAGAAACAATTGAGTGTGATTGCAAAATAGAGGAAAAGGTGAAGGCTATGGAAAGTGAAATAAAGGAAGATGTACAGGGAAACAGCAGTGAAGGGAAGGAAACCAGGACTCAAATCAATGGGTTGGATCAGAAAAAAGAAATAAACATTCAACCAGAACAGAATGAAGAAAAAAAAATTCAAAAAAATGAGGAGAGGCTTAGGAACCTCCAGGACAACTGTAAAGTTTCTCACATCCATATCATAGGGGTGCCAGAAGGAGAAGAGGAAGATCAAGAAATTAAACACTGATTTGAAAACATAATGAAGGAGAATTTCCCCAATCTGGCAAAGGAAATAGACTTTCAGGAAGTCTAGGAAGCTCAGAGTCCCAAAAAAAGTTGGACCCAAGGAAGCACACACCAAGGCACATCATAATTACATTACCCAAGATTAAAGGTAAGGAGAGAATCTTAAAGCAAGAGAAAAGGAGTTACCTACAAAGGCGTTCCCATAAGATGATCAGCTGATTCCTCAAAAGAAACCCTACAGGCAAGAGGGGCTGGAAAGAAGTGTTCAAAGTCATGAAAGGCAAGGACCTACATCCAAGATTACTCTATCCATCAAAGCTATCATTTAGAATGGAAGGACAGATAAAGGGCTTCCCAGATAAGGTCAAGTTGAAGGAGTTCATCATCACCAAGCCCTTATTATATGAAATGTCAAGCCCTTTTTATCTAAGAAAAAAAAAGAAGATCAAAACTGTGAACAGTAAAATGACAACAAACTCACAACTATCAACAACCAAACCTAAAGAAACAAAAACAAAAGCAAACTAAGCAAACAACTAGAATAGGAACAGAATCGCAGAAATGGAGATCACATGAAGGGTTATCAGTGGGGAAGGGAAGCGGGGGAAAAGGCACAGAGAATAAGTAGCATAAATGGTAGGTACAAAATAGACAAGGAAGGTTAAGAATAGTATAAGAAATGTAGAAGCCAAAGAAGTTATGTGTATGACCCATGGACATGAGCTAAGGAGGGGCAGGGAATTCAGGTTGTGGGGGTGCAGGTAGGAGGGGAATAAAGGCGGGGAACATGGGACAACTGTAATAGCATAACCAGTACAATATATTTAGAAAAAATAAAGTAATTAATATTTACTGACATAAGAAATTAAAATAAAAATTTAAACAACCAATCTCCAAAAGAAAAATCTTAATTTTCAAAGCAAATAAATAATAATATGGATTTTTACAATACAAAAATTTAGAGTTCTATTTGTTTGATTTCCCTTAGCTTTGAGGACTTATTAGGATTTTCTTTCTTTTAAGTTTTTTTCTGTAATCAAATACATTATTAATTACTTTTTGTGCAGTTAAAATGGTTCAATTTGCAAAAGTATTCATATTTTCAGACACATTACTTCTTAATATGAGACTAATTTGTATATGTGTGTATGCATTTTGTATGTTTGTATGGTGGAAAAACCCACATTCAAAAATAAGTTCCAATTCAAGCAGTTGGGATATAAACAGCCTCTGTGTTCCTGGACCTTCCCTAACCTGCACTTGAAGCCTCTGCCATATTAAAAACATGAAAACTCTGTCCTCTGAGCTAATAGATCTACCCCTCATGAAAAGTTTTCTGGACATCTAGGTGATTGATTACACTCATGGAATTTCCTCAAAAAACTAGAAAATGTAAAAACCGTAGAACTATGGAATTTTCAAGGGTGTGCAGACCACAGAGATGTTCTAGTTGGGTACTAGGCAAGCTTTGCATTTTCTAGATAAGAAAAAAATTTAAATGACTTGGGCTAGCTCAAAAAGCCAGTTAGTGGAGGCCTCCAGATTCTCAGCCCTGCTATCTTTCTCCTACTCTAAAAAATGTTGTTAATAACAGTAGGAGCAGCACAGCAAATGACTAATACGTGTATGTTACTTTATGGAAAACATTCTCTTTCCCTTAACTGGCTCCTTTTCAACTCACACATCTCTGATAAATATCCCTCTTCAAAGAGCTCTTCCCTGACCACCCACTCCTGATCACTCTTCCACCAGGCACTTTTGTTCCTTTCATCATGGTTCTTACCACAGTTTTCATTGTGTATTTCTTCATGGGTCATTTTATAGCCCATGAGACTATGAGCACCATGAAGCAGAACCATGTCTGCTTTGTTCATGACTGTAGCCCAGTGCAGACCACATAACCATTAACTTGTTAAACATTTGAAAGAGTCGATGAACCTGAGTTCAAACTAGTGGCAAGGTTCTTTGTAGCAACCCTGTCCCTAGATCACAGGCAGAGGCTATTACAGAAAAGACAGTAATAAATGAACCAGCAATTGCAAGCACATGAATCAATTAAATCCCTGTTTACATTTCTTTTTTAATTTAATTTTTATTGTATTTTTCCACCATCATTTCGTCCCCCAACACTCCCCACTAGAACTCACCAGACTGTTGTCCATGTCTACGGGCCCTTTTTCTATTTTTCTTAATTCCTCCACCCCCTAACCTTTCCACTGAATAGCTGTCATCCTGCTCTACATCTATGAGTCTGCCCATTTTCCTTGTTAGTTCACTTTGTTCATTAGATTCCACATATGAGTGAAATCATATAGTATTTGTCTTTCTCTGACTGGATTATTTCACTTAGCATAATGTTCTCCAGTTCCATCCATGTTGACACAAAGGGTACAATTTTCTTCTTTATGGCTGAGTAGTATGCCATTGTGTAACTGTTCCATAGTTGTTTTATCCACTAATCCACTAATGGACACTTGGGCAGCTTCCATATCTTGGCGATTGGAAATAATACTGCAATGAACATAGGGGTGCCTATGTCCTTTCAAATTAGTGTTTTGGGTTCCTTTGGATATATTCCCAGAAGGCAGATAGCTGGGTCAAATGGCAGATCCATTTTTAATTTTTTGAGGTATCTCCATACCAGCACTTGTTTTTGTTTATTTATTGATGATAGCCATTCCAACAGGTATGAAATGATATCTCATTGTTGTTTTAATTTGCATTGCTATGATGATTAGTGACATTGAGCATGTTTTCATATGTCTATTGGCCATTCATATATCCTTGTTGGAGAAATGTCTATTCAGGTCATTTGCTCATTTTTAAATTGGGTTCTTTGTTTAGTATTGAGTTTTTATAAGTTTTGGATGTTAACCCCTTAACATATGTATCAGCGAATATGTTCTCCCATTCTGTGGGTTGTATTTTTATTTTGTTGATGATTTCTTTTGCTGCACAAAAATTTTTAGTTTGATGTAGTCCTATTTGTTTATTTTTTCTTTTGTTTCACTTGCCTGGAGAGATATATCTGATAAAATATGGCTGCAAGCAATGTGTGAGATTTTGCTACCTAAGTTTTCTTCTATGATTTTTATGATTTCAGGTTTAACATTTATGTCTTTAATCCAGTTTGATTTATTCTTGAGTGTGGTATAAGAAGGTGGTCTAGTTTCATTTTTCTGCACATATCTGTCCAATTTTCCCAGCACCATTTATTGAATAGACTATCTTTAGCCCATTGTATGTGCTTGCTTCCTCTGACCATTATTAATTGACTATAAAGGTGTGGGTTTATTTCTGAGCTCTCTACTCTCTTCTATTGGTTTATGTGTTGTTGTTGTTGTTGTTGTTGTTTTTTATGGCAGTACCATGCTGTTTTGATTACTATGGCCTTATAGAATAGTTTCATATTAGCCAGCATGATTCCTCCAACTTTGTTCTTTTTTCTCAGGATTGCTGTTGCTATGCAAGGCCTTTTGTGGTTCCATATACATTTTTGAAATGTTTGTTCTAGTTCATTGGAATCTTCATAGAAATTATGTTGAATATATAGATTGTTCTGGGTAGCATGGACATTTTAATGATGTTAATTTATCTTATCCATGAACAAGGTATGTGCTTCCCCTTATGTGTACCTTCTATTTCTTTTTTCAGTCTTATCATTTTCTGAGTACAGGTATGTTACATCCTTGGCTAGATTTATCTCTAGGTATTTTATTCATTTTGAAGCAATTGTGAATAGTATTGTTTTCTTTATAGCCCTTTCTGTAAATTCATTATTGGCATATAAAAATGCAACTGATTTCTGGATGTTAATTTTGTATTCTGCTATGTTGCATAATTTATTTATCAGTTCTAGTAGTTTCTTGGTGGAATCTCTGGGATTCTCTATGTACAGTATCATACCATCTGCAAATAGTAACAATTTTATGTCTTCTTTTCTGATTTGGATGCTTTTTATTTCTTCTTCTTGTCTGATTGCTATAGCTAAATCTTCCAGTACTATGTTGCATAAGAGAGGTAAAAGTGGATATCCCTGTGCTGTTCCTAATCTTAACAGGGAATGGTTGTAGTTTTTACCCATTGAGTATGATGCTGACAGTGGATTTGTCATATATGTCTTTTATTATGTTTTGTTATGTTCCCTCTAATCCCACTTTGCTGAGAGTTTTGATCATAAAAGGTGCTGGATATTATCAAATGCTTTTCCTGCATCTATGATGTGATTAAGAGGCTTTTATCCTTCATTTTTTTTTGTGTGGTGAATCATAGTCATTGATTTGTGAATGTTGTACCAAACTTGCATTCCCAGAATAAATCCCACTTGATCATGGTGTGTGATCTTTTTGATGCACTGCTTTATTTGGTTTGCTAACATTTTGTTAAGTATTTTAGCATCTATATTCATCAGGATGTTGGCCTATAATTTTCTTTTTTTGTAGTGTCTTTATTTGGTTTTGGAATTAGGATAATGCTGGCCTCATAAAATGAGTTTGGGAGCCTTCCCACCTCTTGAACTGTATGAAATAGTTTGAGAAGGAGAGGTGTTAGTTCTTCCCAGAATGTTTGGTAAAATCCCCTGTGAAGTCATCTGGTCCAGGGCTTTTGTTCGTCGGGAGTTTTTTGGTTACTGCTTCGATTTCACTAGGTTTAATCTGCCTATCTGATTATTCCTGACTTATTTTTGGATGATTTTATGTTTCTAGGAATTTATCCATTTCATCCAGGTTGTCCAGTTTGTTACCATATAGTTGTTCATAATATTTTCTTACAATCCTTTGCATTTCTTTGATGTCATTTGCTATTTCTCCTCATTCATTCCTAATTTTATTTATTTGGGGCCTCTTTTTTTCCTGATGAGTCTGGTTAAAGTTTTGTCAATCTTGTTTATCTTTTCAAAGAACAAGCTCTGGGATTCATTGATCTTTCCTATTTTTTTTAGAGTCTATTTTATTTATTTCTGCTCTGATCTTTACTCTTTCCTTCCTTCTACTTACTTTGGGCTTTGTTTGCTGTTCCTCTTCAAGTTCCTTTCAGAGTGAAATTTGATTGTTTATTTGAACTTTTACTTGTTTTGTTTTGTTTTGTTTTGCTTTTAGATAGCCCTGTAATGCTATGAATTTCCCTCTTAGGATTGCTTTCCCAGTGTCCCACAGACTTTGGATTGTTGTGTTCTATTCTCATTTTCATTTATTTCAATATATCTTTTGATTTCTTCCTTGATCTTGTTGTTGACCCATTCATTGTTTAAGAACTTGTTATTTAGCTTCCATGTCTTTGCATGTTTTTCAGTGTTCTTGTGATTGACTTCTAGTTTCATAGCACTGTGGTCAGAGAAGATGTTTGATATAATTTCAGTCTTCTTTTATATATATATAAAATCATTTTATATATATATAAAATCATAAAATCATGAAATCATTTATTTATTTTTAAATATGTTATTTATTTATTTTTAGAGAGGGGAAAGGAGGGAGAAAGAGAAAGAAACTTCAATGTTTGGTGGCCTCTCATGCACCCCCTACTGAGGGCCTTGCCTGAAAAGCAGGCATGTGCCCTGACTGAGAATAAGGACCCTTTGGTTTGTAGGCTGGCACTCAATCCATTGAGTCACACCAGCTAGGGCTGGACTTACATTTTTTAAGGCAAGTGCAAGATATGCTATCATGAAACTCCGAAATGGTATTCGTGGAGGTAAATATGTAAAAACTTAATCCATTGTTGAAGTAACTTTATGATGAACTAGAATTAATTTCCTCCTTTTCCTATTTTTAAATATATTTTATTGATTATGCTATTACAGTTGTCCCATTTTCCCCTCTTCACTCCACTCCATTCTGCACACCTCCTCCCACCCACATTCCCCTGCTTTAGTTCATGCCCCTGTGTGTTAAATATAAGTTCTTTGGCTTCTACTTTTTTCATACTATTCTTACCCTCCCCCTGTCTATTTTCTACCTACCATCTGCTACTTATTCTCTGTACCTTTTCCCCCTCTCTCCTCCTCCTACTCCCCTGTTGATAACCCTCCATGTGATCTGCATTTCTGTGGTTCTGTGATTTCAATCTTCTTAAACTTATTGAGACTTGTTTTGTGTTCTAACATGTGGTCTATTATAAAAATGTTCCATGTGCACTTGAAAAGTATGTATATTCTGCTGCTTTGAGATGAAATACTCTGAAGATATCAATTAAGTTCATTTGATCTAGTGTGTCATTTAAGGCTTCTGACTCTTTGTTCACTTTCTTCCCAGATCTATCCATTGAAGTCAATGGGGCATTAAAAATCTATGACTGTATTTCTTTCAATCTCTCCCTTTGTGTCCATCAAATTTGCTTCACATATTTAGGTGCTCCTATGTTGGGAGTGTAAATGTTTATTAGGATTATATCCTCTTGTTGAATTGTTATCTTTATCATTATGTAGTGTCCTTCTTTGTCTCTTACTGTACCTTGGTTTTAAAGTGCATTTTGTTAGATATACCTCATAAGAACTGCTACTCCAGATTTTTTTTCCTTTCCATTTGCATGAAATAGCTTTTTCCATC
>PVKM010035606.1:0-15123 GCA_004027735.1 Carollia perspicillata | reverse complement strand
CAGTAACAACTTTATTGAGTGTGAACAATTAATGTATCCCTCCTCTGCTCCCTGTTACATGTTGAAACACGGGGCACCCACGATCCCACCCTGTGGGTAGAGCTGGGATTATTCACCCCAGTGACCCTAAATCACACAGGGCTTATCTCACTGCTTATAGGAGAGTGTACTGCTCTTTATGGCCTTTCTTGTTGTAACTATGGTAACAGTGGGCATACATGTGTTACTTTTGAGCTCCAATTCCCTTGCCCAGTGCGTCCTTGTGATAGTTCTGGAAGTCATGATGATGCCTGTGGGCTGCAAAGCGTGACATGCTACCTCACCTGATGGCAAGAAAATTCACCGTTGCTGGATGAAAAAATGTTTTTGTGTCTTCAGAGGCTTCACAGATTCTAGATCTTACGTTAGATACAAATAAATTAAAGACCAAACAAACTTTCCTTTTAAGTACCCAGGGAATTGGGGCCCAAGGGGAACTTGGACTTAAATGTTGGATGCACTTGGCTCCTTTTAACTTTGTTTCCTAAAAGTTGTGCTTTGGGGTATGGCTCAAGCTGCTAGAGGCATGCTGGCTGTGCCTGCTAAACCTGCACAGCTGCTTGAACACAAATGTGCTTTTTGGTGACAAGGAGGAGAGGGTGATAGAGTAAGGTGCCCAGACATGTGTCCAGGTTTCACTTTCAGAGAATTAACTCAAGAAACATTTCATATGGAGAATATATCATTGCTACTAAGGAAGAATTTGTAAACATGTGTAGGGAAACAAACATATAGTGGGAAAAAAACAATTTTTATTTCACAGCCTGAGTTAGAGGCCTGGTTCTGATAGGGCACCAGGTCGCTATCCTTACTGTATTCAATGGTCATAGCTATAAAGTGGGGAAATAATAACAGTTAAACTACAAGGAAAAGTAAATGTTGAATAAATACCAAAACTTTGTTGTGGGATTATGTGGGAGTTCTTTGTAAACTGTAAAGGGCTTCACAATCATTAGTTATTATTAACTTATGATTTAAGGTATTTCAAATGAGAATAAAATGTTTTTATTGATAAGTGGAAATCTTTCCCTTTGAAAATGTTGATAGTATAAATGTAGAAAGTATTAACACTTGATACAGACAGTCAAGAATTAAAGTCAGATGAAGGGTTTTAACTTCATTCTTGACAAACATCATAAATGTAAAGTATGGATTTGCTAGATAAGAATTTGCTGGAACTTACTTTGGAAAACCTTTGTCGTGTTCAAGGAGGGATTTTGACCAGGATTTGGACTCACACTGAGTCCAAGTCACTATCTGCTTCTCCTCGTAAGTGCAGAGAATTGCCTCAGCCTTCACAGAGTGTGAGAAGTTCAGCAGAGTCTTCCCCACTGACCGTGTAGACCATGAAAAGTGTCCTTATGAAAGGGGAGGGGAATGCTGCCTTTGGAGAGATCTGGGTCCGTGTGAATGCCAACTGTTCACATCCCTGTCCCTCTTCATGATGTGTGGTAGGGGGAGAGAGGCTGTTCTTCTTAACCAGTCCTTCAAATTTAGAGTGCCCCAAAAGAATTGCTTGTGGAGTTTGAGCATTGGCCATGGACCTTGAGCAAAGTTCTGCCTCTTGGAAGAAGTTGATAAAAGCAAGTAATTGGTTGGCTTAAAGAATTGGAGTTTAAAAAGCTTAGTGATAGCATTGGGGGAGCTGCCCCTAGGTGCATGGGAGCTCTGGGGGATCCAGACAGTATCTCACCACATTCCCTCAATCCACAGCATGGGTGTGTGGAGATTTACTGAGGGCAAGGCGTTGGCAAGCCAAGCTAGGCCTATGCACCAAAAAATGGGGCACTGGTTACCACTGCTGGAGATGGGTAAGAGGTTCAGTGACTTCATACTCAGAGGAACATTCACCATGTCTTAAAGTCAGGACTAAGAGAATGCTGCCTGCCATATGTTTTGACAATTTCCAGAAGTCAGAGAGAGCCAAAACCTGTACAGCATCCTTATTGGGGCTACCAGATCACAGAGATGTAAACAGACATAATTTGTCCACATTGGATAGAGACCAAGAGTGAGGCTGCTGCCATCATCCTTACCTGAGTGTTGGCAGACACCAAAGCCGACTTGCAGCCCCACCCCCATATGCACACACGCACCGTGCCGTCAGCGGCACATACGGCATGGGGCAAAGAGCGGGCCACACTGTAGCCCAGCACAGGCAGCTCCTGGCAGCTGCACTGCAGACCAGTATGTGAAGTGGGAGAAGGAAGCTTAGGATTCCTACATCCATATTTTGGACTGAGCTAGATTTTAGACCACAGATACGAGAATTTTTAAGGGGTTAGACTGAGAAATATATCGTTATTGAGGAAGTTTAAAATTTTCCACTAGGCACAAGGGTAACGATGAAACAAAGTCCATAGCAGTTCCTGGTAAAAACAAACTAAACCATCTCCTATTTGTACATCACTATTTGACACTACCGAATTACACCTACAGCAGAGAGATCAGTTTTTAATCACTCATCTGGGCTACCACTCTCCAGAGTTAGGTATTGTCTACTTGAAAGTTCAGACTCAGTTTAGGTTAAAGGAATTATACAGTGAGAGTTCTCAAATCACTGAATTTAAGGAAAGAATTACAGGGTTTGTGTAACAGTTGAGCTTCAGAAAACAGTTCTTTTTATCCATAGCCCAATATATAATTGGTTTACCATTTTAAGTATACTAAGTAAATACACCCATGAAAAATTAATACAAGTGTTTAACCTTGGTTTGACCTTAACAAAATGTCCAGGTATTTTTCTGTGATTTAGTTCTCACATTCAGAAATACACTTTTACTGACCAAAAAGTACTAAAATGGGAAAGTAGTCATTGATTTGAACTGACAATCATCTGAATTAAAAAACAATCTATATTTTTAGTGTCCTTATCTAAAAATGTAAATAAAAATTAGTCTAAAACCTCAGATTTTCCAGACACAGTTTGCTTATAATATCAAGAGAAACAGAGACTTTTTTATAAAATTAAGCATGCCCAGTTGAAATCAGCTAGTCATCCGTCATAGTTCTAACATAGGTTCCAGTTAGGTTCCCAATATAAGTTGGTTCCAATAATAAAGTTCTACTTATCACTAGAAGAGGTTAGAATGGGCAGACATTGAAAACTGCTGTTGGAAAGAAAGCTACTGTCATTGGTAAAAGCCAAAGAGGGCCATTTAGTTAATGATTGCTGATGTATAAAGTATTTCCACAATAAATTTTGATAACTACATAAGCTCCTTCCACAGCTTAAGGCATTCTTTCTCATAATACATTATATTTTTGTGTGTTAAAATGAATTATGGCAGAAAATTGAACTGGGGAGTAATTAACTCTTTTTAACTTAATTTGTAAGAAAAATGTTCACTTAAGACTATATAGTCCTAAGGACTTCTGCTTCTGAGTAGAACTGCAACAACTTAAAAAGTTAAATTGAAACATCCTATTTTTAAAGAAATAATAGAGCTATAAAGGCAAAGATGATTAGACAAACTTAATTTCCAGAGACAAGGTTATGTGTTGGTGATCTGGCTTAGAGACAGAGGAGCCCCCAAAGCACCAACAGTTTCCACCACCAGATAGCTGTGAACGTGGGATGATAGAAAGCTGGGCTAGAAAAGCCAAGTGAAATCTTCTACAGTCTCTTTGGTATTTAGATATAGGTATAGACAAATATAGGTACCTATACCTATAGGTATAGGTATTTAGGTATAGGGATAGGGATAGGGATAGGGATAGGTTTGGTATTTAGGTATTGGTATAGACAGTTCACTGAACCCAACATGGATATTTAACAAGTCTTACCTTTGAAACATTGTAATTCAAACTAAACTGAATCCAACAAAAACTACAACCAAGTTGTAGCCTGTTCAAATACTGAGGGAATTAGCCTCTTGCTCTGTCAGTCAACATAGGAAAAGGAACCCCTAAATACCAGCTCGTTTAAGTACATAGTTTGATTAGGTTCCACTTGAGTACTATAAGTGGAACCTAATCAACAAAACAAGCAAGCAAAATATAATGAGATATTGAAATTAAGAGGAAACTCTAATCAATAAAATAACAAAAAACTAAATACAATGCCTAGAATACAATAAAAATTGTAAGTATGCAAAGAATCAAGAAAGTATGTTTAATAAACAAGAGAAAAGCACAAAACAGAAGTCAACCCCCCAGATGACCAAGATGACACAATCAACTGTCAGAAACTGCTAGATATATGTTCATGAAAACACAGGAAAAGATGGGTAACATGAATGAGAACATGGATCTCAACATAGAAATGGTAAAAAATCACATGGATATTTTAGAACTAAAAGATACAATATATAAAATTAAAAATTTATCTTATGAGCTTCACAGTAGACTAAACAAAGTCTGCTATTGAATTAGTGAACTGAAAAGAAAATTTCTAAATTTTAGCACAGATTTTTTTTAAATCAGAGAAACAGAATAAAGTAGAAGAAACCTGAGCTGTTGCCAGACAACCTCACATAAGTGCAACTGCAGTTCTAGAAGGAGAGACAGAAAAGGGTAGGAGGAACGTCACATGTGAGAACTTCCCAAAACGGTTGAAAGACATCAGCCCACTGAGATGCAGGATGCCCACCGAGGTCCAGGCGAGAAGACTGCACCTGAGCACGTTGCAGTAGACTGTTTAAAACCCAAAGTACAGAGAAAAATGCTTAAAATATAAAATTAATCAGGAGGAAAAAATCATTACCTTCAGAAACACGACAGACTGTCACGTGACTGCTGTAGTGGTGAAGGCCTGGCACGTATACACCGTGGGCTGTCTTCTGAAAGTGCCGAACGGAAGAGCACAGCCAAGCTAGCGTGTTGTGCCCACTGAAAGCATCCTGCAAAAGGAAGATGAAATAAAGGCATTGTGAGGCAAAACCAGAAAGACTTTGTGATCAGCTAACCCACATTTAAAGAAAATCAGAATTTTTTTTTTTTTGCTTTGGGGACAATGACCACAGGTAGAAGCTCAGATTCATAAGCAGGAATTAAGAACACTAGAAAGGCTAATATGAAAGAATATTGACTGTGGAAAGCTATGTAATAATACTTTATAGGGCTTATACAACATACAGGTTGTTTTTTGTGTGTGTTTCACTTTATTATGTTTTACAGATGTTGCTTTATTCTTTGTTTGTTTTTGTTTTCTAACACAAATTGGAGGCAAAGCCCTCCACTAGCAAAATGATTATGCCTCATTTTTGTTGTGATACCAACTTTGTTGCAGTGGTCTGGGACTGCTCCAAGGGCAAAAGGGGCCAGTGTAGTTAACCACTTTTAAAGGTAGTCTTGCATTATTTCGCAAGTGAGAAAAGTACAAATTTAAGCTAAACTCTTTTTTTTAATTTTTTTTTATTTTAGTTGTTCAAGTGCAGTTTTCTGTCTCTTAAGTCAAGGGTAAATTTTGTCATACCACATATAGGAAAACCACTAAAGAGGAATACATAAATAAATAAAAATCTCATTGAGGAGATAAAATAGAATAAAATAATTTTTCTAAAAGAAGGCTGGAAAAAAAGAAAAAACAATAGATGGAACATAGAAAAGTAATAGCCTTGAACCCAACCATTTCATCAAGTGTAAACAGACTAAGCACTCCAGTTAAAATAAAAATTCAACTATATGCTGTACACTAACCAAAACAAAGTGACATCAGTATCACAGAGTAGGCTTTAAGAAGATAATTGGACATTTCATTAATAATGAAAAGTTCAATTTAGTGGGAAGATTCCTACATTTATTTTTTTAATATTTTTATTATTTATTTTTAGAGAGAGGGGAAGGGAAGTAGTAAGAGTGGGAGAGAAACATCAGTGTGTGGTTGCCTCTCATGTGTCCCCTACTGGAGACCTGGCCTGCAACCCAGGCATGTGCCCTGACTGGGAATTGAACCAGCGACCTTTTGCTTCACAGGCCCGTGCTCAATCCACTGAGCTACAGCAGCCAGGGCAGATTCCTACATTTAAAAGTATCTAATAACATGGCTTCAAATTATCTAAAGTAAAACTTGTCCAAACTAAAAGAGAAATAGACAAATCCACACTAATAGTTAGAAGATTTTTAGAAGTTTATTTCAGTATTTGAGTGAATAAGCAGGCAACAAAAATCACTAAATACATAGCTTTAAATAACATGATTTATTGACAGTGACCTAATTAACATTTATAGAATGCTACAACCAATAACTACAGAATATACCATTTTTCAGTGACACATAGAACATTTGCTAAAGTATAAAGGATGATTCATCCATATGGTGAGTAATAACACAGGTCTCAACAAATTTCAAGGGATTGAAATCACATTAAATTTTTGATCTAGCCTCGGTGGGATCAAACTAAAAGTTAAAAACTAAAAAACAACTGAAAGACAACACAATCACTAAATATGCGGAAGTCAAGCAACATACTTCTGAATAAACCACGGGTCAAGGATATATCATGGGAAATTTTTTAAAAATTTTGAACTGAACTAAAGTAAAAATACAGCATATCAGAATGCGTGGGAATTCAGTGAAAGTGGCGCTTAGACAAAACCAGAAGGAACCGCACAGTGTTAAATGTGTGCTAGACAAGAAGAGATTTTGGAAATCAGTGATTTAATTGTCTATCGCAAGAGACTGGAAGAAGAAGAGAAAATTAAACCCAAAGAAGTGAGGAGAAAAAAGGCACATTCATCAGCAGCAACAGATTTTAAAATACTTTCAAGGATCCTGAGCGTTATTTGTATGTTCAGGATAAAGAATGATAGGACTTTAGCATTGGAAAGAGTCTTGAGGTCATCAAGTAATTAAGTAGTTGAAAGTCCTGCATTTTATAAGGTAGAATTTGAGACCCACAGAAGTGAAGGAATCCAGTATTTCCTGAACTCGCAAATATGGCTGGTGCTGTGCTGATGACTTTTCATGTTACTTCTTATGCCCACCCTCTTGAACAGTTTTCCTGCCTCTATCAGTGAGGATGCTGAGACATTAGTAGTTTCTGTCATTTGCCTAAAGTCTTCAAATAAGTAAGAGTTGGAGGCAGGATTCCAACCAAGGTCTTTTTAATTCCAAAGCCCATAATGGCTTTGGAATTAAAACACCACCCCAATTTCCTACAACACCACCCCAAATGGTTTAACAAGAGGCCATTCTGAGGTCTAAAACCAAAATTCCTTTTTCCCTAGGTAGTTCTTCTTCTTCCACTTCAGAAATACAGAAATCATACCATCATGTCCTGTCTCAGTTTTGTGGAGTTCTTTCACATACAGTTGAATGAGTCAGCGAAAATAGTCGTTGGTCTACTGTGCAATGCACTTACCCCCGCTGGGGAGTGAAGCTGTGTTGCCCTAAGCTTTATTAAGATTGCTTAGGCTAGTCATTAAATTCTATGATAAACTTCAACTTTTTTGAAAGATCTTATTTATTTATTTTTAGAGAGAGGGGAAAGGAGGGAGAAAGAGTGGGAGAGAAACATCATTGCGTGGTTGCCTCTTATGTGCCCCCTACTGGAGACCTGGCCCGCAACCCAAGCGTGTACCCTGACTGGGAATCAAACGAGCAACCCTTTGGTTGGCAGGCCCATGCTCAATCCACTGAGCCACACCAGCCAGGGCTAAAAACTTCAACTTTTAATCTAATTTCCCTAGACAGACAAACTTGAAGCTGCCAAAATCTATGTTTGGAAATATCACACATACAAATGGTTTTTCCCCCTCATTCTTACCCTGTATCTGCTCACACCAAAACCTAAAGTCTCCATGTGGGTCTGGAACTGCATGTTTTACAGTGTTGTTCAATAAAACCACCAGCAACTTGAGGCAGTGCCTGTCATGTATAAGACTCCATGCTAAGTTCCTGAGCAATGCCTGAGTACTCCGTGCTCATAAGGTACAAAATTAAGTAGCATCTACCTCTGTTCTCTTAACAGCCTACCTAAATAGACAGATGTATATGCAAGTAGATATGATACAGTGTGACCAATGCAATAACACAGTGTTATGCAAGCACCGTGGGACCCAAATGGAGATAGCGACTGTCCGTTTTATTCTGACTGGACTCCATTATTCTGACTCAGTGGGTTAGTGATGCTTGCACTGAACTTAGAAGAAGTAAGAGCTTTGATCCAGGGCAGGGGATGTGAGGGTGCCATGAATGTCCAGATACCAGCAGTTCCTGAGTTTAGTTAGAACACAGGGCATTGAGGAACAAGAGGCAAGAAAAGTGGCTTGAGGACAGACCTTGTAAGTTTCAGCTCACACTTGTCAGCAGAGAGGAGGACACTGTTCAGACCTGTGACTCTGGAGGTAGCGCTGTGAAGAGGCCAGAGGTGGGTGCCTGTCTAGGAGCCCGGCTAATGCCTTGATCCAGGTGAAAACTAATCTCCGAGAGAGAAAATAGAGAAGTGGGCATAGATTAAAGACAGTTAAGAGATAGAATTGGTGTTGACTATGACAACATGGGGGTAAGGAATAGGATGAGTCAAAGGTGATGTTAATACCCCGGGTATGAGCTCCTCCGTCCATCCTTCTATGCACCTGAAAACACCTGTTACAGAGTAACCTACAATCCAGATTTACAAAACATGATTATTTGCTCAGAATGAAGTCTATGTTAACCCATGAGAATGTGTAATATTCTTCATCACTAACAATCTCTGTGTTTTCTTTCTCGTTCATTCTACTGGGCCACATGGGAGGAGACTGAAACCAGTAACCGAGAATGAATAAGGAGCAAAATCGGTGTGGACCATTGTAATTCCATGAACACTTCTCTTACTGGTTTCTACTTTTCTTCTTTAAAGTATCAGGCACAGATCAACTTTGTAAGCGTCTGTCATGGGCCGAATGCGGATTCAGGGCTGAGAACAGAGATCCTAGTTTGGAACTATGCACAGATATGGAACAGTTCTGTAGGACTTCCCTGTTTTATGGCTCCTTCTATAGTATATCCTCAGTGGTCTGTACCACCCCCAGAGAGACCAGGAGGTCCTTCTCTTCTTCCTGCTCTTTCTCTCCCTTCTGTAGCATCTGAGATGCAGGAGGATGTGCAGACCTAGTTGTGGGGTTACCTTTGCTCCTGACCCCGTTCTCGCTTTGCTGTAAGTTGCAAAACCATTTCCCAGCCATTCTTCAGAGTTGAACTGAATGGTTCAGAGCAATTTAAATTTTTCAGCATTTCTATTTAGATACAAATGAAATCTCTGATTATAGAAGAGGTAATAACTTTAACTGTTTAATAAATTGGGGAAAGGGCATCTGCTTACTTTTACTTAGTTCAGCATTTATACATTATCTGTTATGCAAAAACATATTAATAATAAATGTTCCAGATTTTCCAAGCCTATGATTAAAATTAGTGTTTCTAGTTTAGAATCAAATACTGCTATACCACCAGCAATATTACACATAATTTACAATGTATCTCTTTATGCAAATGGATTAATCAGTATGCTTTCCCTTGACCATAAAATTATTTTCTTGCCCCCACATGGGTGCAGGCTTCTGTGTGGATTTTTACCTGGCCTTGGATGAGGTGGCTGAGTGAGCACTTGGAAAAGGCCTTAAATTGTGTCCCTGTGAAAATGGATATTAATTGGTCTCCAACTTGAATCAGAAAGGTAGAGGTGACCCTGATTAACCAACAGCAGGAAGCTATGACACCTTAATTACCTGTGACAGTCTCAGTGAAGTACTGGACTCAACTTTTTCCAAAGTGCAGCAGATGAGATAAGCATAAAAAAATCCAGATGAGTCTTAAATCTATCTCATTTCTTCAAGACAGGAAGAATAATGAGACTAAAGCTTAATTATACCATGTTCAGCCTAGCCTTAGTTTTTATGAGCTTTATAACTATGTTATCGGGCATGAACAACCTACAGATTAATTTCTTCATCTACCTGGGGGACCCCACACAGGGTAAACTGAGGGTCCAGCTACCCCTCCCCCGTGGGCTATCACACTTACCTTTACTTTCGTACTAGTCATAATCACTACATTTTCTTTTCTAACTTTCTCTTAATGGATGACCAAAATAGACTGTCAAGCAGTTTCTTTAGTAAAGTTTCAAATGGGAAGCTGTTCCTAGTCATTGTTATCAATGATGGGATAATGAGTTTTGCTTTTATTCTCATTAAATGGAGAAGGAATGTCGATCAACACAAATGGACAGAGATTGGGGCAGAGAGCAAGCCAGGTATCCTGTGTTTTCACCAACATCAAGGTGGGGGAAAGGCTTTTGAAAGCCATTTTACAGATTAAGAAAAAGGAAATGAGGAGAAAGTAATGTATCTGATTTGCTACAGGAAACAAAATACTTTAGAAAACATGCTGGCATCTCAGTAGCATGCAGAACATTCTTTCGAGGCTAAAAATCCTATGGTGAGAACAGACTAATGTGAAAAAAAGCAACCAAATGGTAGGGATGGGTGACTTACAAGGGAAACCAACAGTAGAATTAGCATAGTAAAAATCAAGTCATTGATACAGAGAATAAACATAACGTGGCTTCTTGGCATGCAGGAGAAAAGAGAAAGATGAAAAATAAAAGGAAAAAGTAGGGCTAGAGGGCAGCAAACAGAATCGAACCCTAGAATTACAGGTATTTCCAGGGAAGATACCAGGGTCAGAAGCAATAATCAAAAAAAATTCTGGACAAATGATTTTACTAACAATAAAAACATAGATCTTTGATGATTCTAATAAAATAAGGAAAATACATAGAAACAAAATTAGGAATAAAAGATGATTTAGCCATAGATACAGAAATAACACCAGTAACAACACTAATACATGGCCCAGACTAGCTACCATGCATCTGAGTTACACAAGTTTTAACCATTTATAAGTAAACTTTTAAAATGAAAAGAAAACACTAGGTAAAATAGTTTGATGCTGAGAAAATTTCAAACCTGAATAATGTGAATACTTTCCTGAGAAGTGTTAAATACAAAAATAGAGTGAAGAAGATTTGGATACGTTGGTAGTTGTAAAAGAACTTGAAAGTTCACCAAAGCATAACTTGTAAAAATAAGTTTTCTCTTGCTTTCACAAAGTGGACCAAGTGCTATTATCTATGGCTTCTTCCAAACTTCCAAGAAACATGGTCTAATGCTGAAAAAAGCATTCCATTGTGAAGAAGACAAAAGTGTGAAAGCCGTCTTACTCACTTTTTAAACTAGCATAATCCCGATCCCAACCTGAGAGAGCACAAAATTAATGCCTCTTATTGACTTTGACATTGGCTCAAAATCGTTATCAAATCACTGAACCAAATTCAAAAGTAGGTTTGGAAAGGTCTACCAACCCTGACGAGTGTGGCCCAGTTGGTTGGGCATCATCCCACAAAGGGAAAGGTCGCCAGTTCAATTCCCAGTTGGGGCACATCCCTGGGTTGTCGCTTCCGGCCCTGGTTGGGGCGTGCACAGGAGGCAACTGATGATGTTTCTCTCTCACATTGATGTTTCTTGCCCTCTGTTTCTCCCTCCCTTCCCTTCTAAAAGTAAGTATAATCTTTAAAAATATAATTAAAAAGTATCCGCCATACTTAGATACTTATCCTGGAAATGTAACAAAGATTTATTATTAGGCAGTCTATGAATAAGCAAATCAATGTGAAAAATATGTTAATCTCAGTCGATGCCAAAAAGTCACTCAAGGTCCATTTGTAACTAGTAATGAATAATGTAAATCCAGCAATAGATTCTTTATAGTTTAAGAATATCTATTCTGTTAATAATCAACTTTGTGAATACTATAAGCGTGTCCATTATAGAATTAAAGCTTATTGACAAAAACGTGGACGTTACAGATGATTATAAAGAAAATATAGAATCTCCTATGATATCACTGCCCAGAGATACTCACCACTAATATTTTAACTATTATTTTAAACATGTGCCTATGCTAAGTGCTTACATGCATGTTTTTATTTAGTTTCATTAAGGATCTTATGCCGCAGAAATTACTGTTGTGGTCCTCAGTTTCCTGATGAGACTGATGCATAGAATGCCAGGTGGTTTTAGAGGTGAGCTGCAAACTCGGGCTCTGTCCCCCTAGAATTCACTCCCTTAAACCATTGTTCTACCACCTCTTGGGAGGACTTGTCTCCAGTATTTTATCCTGAGCATTTTCCAGTGATACATATTTTTAAATTATTTTAATGATCATCCTAGTAGATGAATGAGTTTACATATTTATACATTGCCTATTTTTAAATATGTAGGCCATTTCTGATTATTTATTATTATAAATCCTAATGCATTTAAAATCTACATACTTTTCTAATTTTTTCTTGGAGGATGCCCTCCAAGAGGCAGCATTAGTAGGTCAAAGTCATGAATATTTGTGAACTGTCCTGATTTTCTCCTTGTTCTGTGGAAAGATTTTGTGATTTGTGTTTCCAACCCGGAGATGAGCATGGCAGTCCTCTCAGCTCTGCACGGACCTCTGTTGAAAACATTTGTAAATTTGATAGGTGAGAAAGGGTGTGTCGTCTCACCGCTCTGGCTAATAGTGGTGTCAGAACATTCTCACATCATCAGCCTCAGCCCTTGGAGTACTGGTGTGTGATTCCCTGTTAATCCCTGCCTCAGAGAAGGCAGTGTTGCTGGTGATTAAGAATAGTCTTTTTTTTTTCTTTCCAGAGGCTCTGGACCTTTTCAACTTTTAAGAATTAGAATGTTAAAAAAAATAGAGTATCACTATCCTGGATGCATTGTTGTCCCACAAAGGTACTCTTAGAAATCCAGGCTAATCCTGATCCCACACACCTTAACCTCACTGAGCCTTAATCTTCTCATCTTAAAGTGGTAATAATGATGATGATACTTCATTCATTTATTTTCAGTAGGAAATAAGATAATACACGCCAAGTGTTTCTATAGAACGAAAGTGTCTAGTCTCCTAATAGTACCTATTTTTAAATATTGCTGGATGCTTTCTTGCCATTTACTTGGGGTTCTGTTTAGACTTGTTTTATACTTTGGTGTGTACTTACCATTGTCCCACAATAGGCTATGAATTCTCAGGAGGAATTTGTGTCTTTGCCCTCTGTCTGCGGTCTCTAGCATAAAGCCTGATAGGAATTAGGACGCCGTACCTCCTGCATCAGGCTGAATGTGAGATCACTCTACTTCCACAGGACACTTTGCAATTAGGTGCCGTGATTCCGTCTGGCTAGCCTCTACAACATCTTACCATTTTCATTTGTAGAATTTTTAAAGAGTAATCAAATTTACATTCCCAAAGGCAGCTTTTAGAGTTTAATTATTTTCTAGCCACTTTCTTCAGGACAGACTGAATGAGAGGCTGGTGCCACACAGGCCCAGCGCTGGAGTTGGGGCCAGGGCAGTGACCACCTGGTGAGTGGGATTGGACGGATGAAGATGAAGTAACCAGAGCGGGGCCTTGGGCAAGTGGAGAAGCACTCATGCTCTTCCTTCTCTTTCCATTGAAAGAGAAATGCTTTCAAAAATGTGTCCCAGTGTTTGGTGTAGTAAAACAAAAAGTGAAACTCACTGACATGGTTTCTTAAATGATTGTTACCATCAGACCGAAGTTATTACAAAAGATTAGGGGAGAAAATATTTTCCAAATAAAATAAAGCACACGTTAGGTTAGAGCATCTTTGTATAATAAAACTATACACTTGTAAACCTGACTTTAGTTATGATGATTAAGCAGATAAATGCTGCCTCTCTAAGCTCTTTACCTACCCTCAACTCACCCTCCAAAAAGTCTGTGCCTGAGTTGGCCACCCTGTCCTTGTTAATAATCTTTTCACGAAACGCCGACAACAGTAACTTTGGTTTGGAGAACGTTAATGTTCTATCATTACACACTTCTGTACCACTGCCTGAATTGAAATAAAGGCCATAGGCAACAGTTATCTTGATGGGAGTGTTTAGGGTTATGTTTATTACCTAAGCTTTCTCAAAGAAAAAAGTGAACACAGGTCAAATAATAATAACAATAAGGCTCTTGGTTAAGGAAGTGGGCGGTGTGACAGGGTGCCGTTTAGTTCATTTAGCTGTCGCCCATTTGGGGAGACAGTCTACGGTTTCAGGCAAGTTAGCAGGGAACTTCATTTTCCCTTGAGCCACGGCTAAGGCCAGACAGACTCTGCCCTGGTTTTGCCAGGCTCTTAGGACAGTCCCCTGGCTTGTTATGCAGGTACCTTTCTGCTGGCTCTTATGCATTGCCTCATTTCCCCGAATATGTATTTTGTTTTTCATTTCAGTGACCTTTGAGTCAGAGGGACTCATAATTTGGCAACTCTTGTAAAAGTGTTTCTCTCAAAACACCCCTCTGTGTCCTCTCTAAATGTAATCTTGTCGACTTTTTTAAAACCCTGCCTCCCCTGTAATGCCGTGCTCAACAACTGATTTCTTTAAACATTGGGAAATTTAAAGCATTGGACGTTTTGCTCAAAGACACAAGGACTTATTTGTTGTTTTAAAGCCAAGAGAAAGGACATTTGTTTTTATAGTTTGTCCATTAGAAACTATAAAGCTAATAGAATAGATTGATTCCACCTGTGCTGAGGCTACAAATCTGACAACTTTAATCCACATTTTGTAGCTCTCAGGCCAATTGTATAAAGGAACGCTGAGGTTTGCACACACTTGCTAATTAGACTCCTGCATATCCTCCTCCACTCCAGTCATCTGGGTAATTCGGGGGGAAACCACACAAGAGGGCTGATGAACTTGCCCGATATTTTGGTGTAGTTTAGGTCCAGAAAAGGACAGCACTTTCTGGTCTGTTCTTCACGGTTTTCACAGGCAGAACTGTGGTGGACAACTAATAGAGTCAAACCAACCTAAGAATAAATATAACAAAAACACTCAGGGATCAGTGTTTCTGTATTTTCAACCATTGAGGCCGTCGCGCAGTGGGATACAGGCAGTCCTGTTATCTGCACTTCACAGAACAAAGCGAGGCTCAGAGAGGCTGAAAGGATTGCCCAGCATCACACGCTAAGGGAGGGGGCGGGAAGTACAAACACTGACATTCTAGCTCTGGGATACATTCACGCTGGTGCCAGGCTTTTGTGTCTCGAGGAGTACATTTCATAGTATGTTTTATCACTTAATCCTCTT
>PVKM010035605.1:0-15110 GCA_004027735.1 Carollia perspicillata | reverse complement strand
CCCCCCTCACAGCCCTGCCGTGAAGACCTACTCAGACCTCCCCAGTCTCTAGACTCTTATGCAATGAAGCAGACAACCACATAGCCAGAGAAAGGTAGTAGGGGCCAGGTCCAAGAGTCTATGCATCCTTATGCTCACCCTTGAGCATAACGATGCTCTGGATGTTTCTGGAAAGGATGTTTCTGGATGTTTCTGGAAAGGAAATAATAAAGTGGAAGGAGAATAATATTTTTAAATTAATGTATGCACAGCGAAATAGAGCTTGCAAAGCAATCTCCCCATGGGTGTCCCGTTTCTTCCTCGTAACAATCCTGTGAATGAGTGGTTCCTTACCACTAATTCTTTATGCTCAGAACTGTGATTCGTCAGAGATCACACAGCCAGTAAGTGGCTGATTTGAACATGAGTCCTGCCTGGGTTTCCAGGCAGGAAGTTCTGCCTGGGTGCTGAGTTCTGTGCCCACGCCTCGGCATTTGAGCCATGAGTCCTGACAGGAGAGGTTCCCCTGCCTGTAGGGAGCTGGTGTAGAGGTTGTAGTTGGTCAGAACTCCCTGCATAGTGGATATTTAAGATTTTAAAGTTTTGTCTCAGCTCTCATGGGATTTTATAAGGATGCAGGATCATGGAAATCTGTAATCACGTAATTTTTGTCCTGATCTCGCATCAACTCGGAGAGCAATGGGGACCCAGGGACTGAAAAGAAACAGATATATATACCTACGGATGTGGATATGGGTATGGATATGGATACCTATGTAAGAACCAATGGTTCAAGCCCCAGCCTGGTGGTGCAGTTGGTTGGAGTGTCGTCCTGTAACCAAATGGTGGCAGGCACATACGGGAGGCAACTGATTGGCGTTTCCCTCTCACATCACTGTCTGTCTCTCTGTCTCTCTGTCTCCCTGTCTCTCAGTCTCTCTCTCTGTTTTTCTCCCTCCTTCTCCCTCCTTCTCCCTCCTTCTCCCTCCCTCTCCCTCTCTCTTTCTTCCTCTCTTTCTCTGAAGTCAATTGGCGTATCTTCAAGGGAGGATTCAGAATAAACAAAGAAACAGTGGTTCCAGCTTTCAGCATGCATCACGATCACCTGAGTAGCTTTTGAAGACAGCACATTGCTGGGTCCCGTGCATAAAGTTTCTGATTTAGGATATCTGGGTGGGAGCTGGGAATTTGCATTTCTGACAAGTTCCCAGTTGCTGCTGCTGCTGCTGATTCAGGGACCACACCTTTGAGAGCCATCAATATGACATGTAGGTCCTGAGATTAATTACACTGACTTTATTATAAAGTAAATCATTTAAACATAACACATGAGGCACCCTTAAAGGAGAAATGGTGCACTGAAGTGTGGCCAAAGAGGGTGTTTTTTATTAAATTTATTGGGGTGACATTGGTTAATAAAATTAGATGGGTTTCAAGTGTACAATTCTGTATTACATCTCTATATATTGTACTGTGTGTCCACCACCCAAATCAAATTTTCTGTCACCATATATATGGCCCCCTTTACCCTCTGCCACCTTCCCCACCCCCTTCCCTCTGGTAACCACCATACTGTTGTTGGTGTTCATGTTTTCAGTTGTTGGTTTTTCTTGTTTGTTCACTGTTGCTTTCAATTTTATACCCTAATAGTGTGGAATTCATGCTGCTTTGAGCCCAAGTGTGCAATTTCTGGATGTTTAGTTTTATAAGAAACTGCCAAACTGTTTCCCAGAGTGGATGTGCCATTTTACATCCCCTCACCAACACGAAAGATCAAATTTCTCTGTATCCTCACCAGCATTTGGTGTTATCACTGTTTTATTGTAGCTGGTGTCTTCAATGTTCTCGAAGGTGCAGCAGCATTCTGGGGGTCACCTGGGGCCCCCAAAGCACCATTCTGAAAACATAAGCCTATTCTTCTAGCTACATTTAGATGTATTTAAGAAATGGAGTTTTCATATGCCCAGCTTTAAAAGACGACCATGATGATGTTCTTTCTATCCTGCTCTCTTAACGGCCAGTGTTGGCAAATATTTCATGTTTAGAGGGCGTAGAAGATTGTGTCCTTGGGCAGTGGTTTCCACCATGCCCCAGGAACACTTACATGATTTATTCTGGGACTCCATCCCTCAAGATTCTGAGTTAGTGGGTCTTTAGCATTTCATACTTTATAGCTTCCCAGGCGAGGCTAGAATTTGAAGACCATTGGTTTGGAGTTGCCAGGTCTGTTCCCTGCCATTTCATTTCTTGGTAAATATTTAAACACTTAATAACGTTGCCCAGGAATTCACTCTAGATCAGAACGAGAACTTATTCTGCCCTATCTGATTCAGCCTATTCCCATTCATCAAACCTTTTCCTCAAGTAATATCTCAGAGGCAAAAGATGGTGTCGGCTTGGCAGTAACAACAATATAAAAGCTATAACTTATGGAGCATTTACTATGTAACAGATGAGTTCTTAGTGTTTTTCCCATATTTTCTGATGACAGAAGTTTGAAGTATAGACTTTTATTTACAACTGCTTATTCAGTCTTTCAAACAGAGCTCTTGATTACTCTCATTTCTGATATATGCTTCTATGCCAGTTTTCCCTCATCTCAGAGTGTTCCCAGAAGTCAGCCAGTTGCTCATGCTCAGATTTAGGTGTGGTTCTTGTCTCCTGTTTTCCCTTACACTCCATGACTAATCCAGCAGTAATGGTGTCAGCTGTGCCTTCAAAACATACCGCGAGCTAACCACCTCTCACCTGTTCCACCAAAAGCCCTACAATCCAAGTCACTGTTATTTCTTGTCTGTATTATTTTGGTACCTGAATGACTGGTTCCCATGGCCATGAGGGATGTGCAAATCAGAGATGACATTCCTCCACTGGCCTGAAACTTTCTGTCTCTTCCTGTCACACTTAGGTTAAAAATCAGTATCCTCACCGAGTATTACCTACAACCGGTGCATGATCTGGTTAGTCTCTCTCTCTAACCTCATTTCACATCACTCTCCTCCTTGTTTGTCCTTTTCTCTACTTCACTACAGTGCCCTACATAAGCCTACCTTTTGTCTACTTCAGGGCTGTGCACTCACTGTTCCTCATACTTGGACCGCGCCTCCCCCAGAGTTTCCCATGGCTCACTGTCTCACTTCACACAGGTCTCTGTTCAAATATCATTTTTAGTAAAGCCTTCCCTCAAATAGCAGCCCCATCACTTTCTGTGTCTTTTTCCTGCTTTTTTCTTCATAGCCTTTATGACCACATAACATCAAAGCATACATTTATTTGGTTGTTTGTCTCTCTCCCCGACTAGAATGTAAGCTCTTCGAGGGACGGGATTCTGTATGTGTCTTGTTCATCTTTGTCTCCCTATCACATAGTCAGTGCTCATTAAGTATTTCATGAATGAATGAATGAATGAATGAGTAAATGTGTAATATAGCAGTTGTTACCCTTTGGTTTCTCCTGTAGTGATGCTTTTGTGTGTATGTAAATTTAGATGACATATGTCCTGATCTCTGTCAATGATTTTATTCATGATCTTATTTGCCTTTTGTTACTTCTCTTTAATATTTATAAAGAACAAAGCCAATCCTCAATCAGTTAGTCACTAAAATCCTTTGCTCTTACCCTTCCATTCTGAAGCCTCTCAGCTGTGCCTCCTGTCTTTCACTTCAGCACCTTCAGATTTGGGTTAAAAGAGGGCTATAAAGAGGGCACTGCCCATCAGGTCATGAGCGCCCCCACTGGCAGGGAAATCGTCCACACATACTGCTGTCCTTGCAAACCTTCATACAAGTATATGAGAGAGGGAAATATACCTTCACGTGTGACAATAAAGGTGCTCACTCTGGGACTTTCAGGCTAATATTCCTCCTTACTTCTCACACTAAAAATACATAGATGGCCCTGTCCAGGTGGCTCAGTTGGTTGGAACATCGTCCTGTACACCGAAAGTCTGTGGGTTTGATTCCCAGTCAGGGCACATGTCTGGGCTGCTCGTTCAGTCCCCAGTCAGAGCATGTATGAGAGACAACTGACTGGTGTTTCTCTCTCACATCGATGTTTCTCCCTCCCTTTCCCTGTCCCTTCCTCTCTCTCTCTAAAATCAATAGAAACATATCCTGAGTGAGGATTAAAAACAAACAAACAAACGTATAGATGGATGACCTTCCTCCTCTTCTGCGCATGGCTTCCTTGACCACTGTGAGCCATTTTCTACAGGAAGCTCGGCATGTGTTCTGTGTTCGCTGATGCCTGAAATAGTAGCACAGCCCTGCCCTCTTTTTATTCATGCTAGGAGCACTTGTTTTATGACACAGGAGAGCCAACAAGGGTGGTCAAGTGCAAACAGACCCATATGCAGGTTGGATGGAAGGATTCCTTGCAGAAAGCTAGCTCGTGCTACAGTGCACCCACACACAGACTCCTGTGAGGCCAGCAGCTCCGCTCAAGTAGAATGGGCCAGCTTGCCTGCGGGCACCTTGCCATCCAAGCAGATGGGCCCAAGCAGGGGCAGGCAGCAGAGCACGCATGTCTGTTCTGGCTCCATGCATATTTATCGTTTGTGTCTTCAATTTAGGAGATGAATTCTTGAACAGAAATGCTAAGTTTACAAAATAAGAATCAGGAAGGATGAGTTTTCAGCCCTTAATTAAAACATTCAAGCAAAGAAATCAACATTTTGATCTCATGTAGTAAAGCTTACAGAGTAACTTCAGTCCTAAATCACTCGTCACTGAAAGGGATGCCTTGTCTCACTTCCAGCCTCCTGAGGTAGCTTAGTCTATTTCATAAAAGGAATGGAGATGTAGGAAAACCACTTTCCACAGTTAATTAATCTTACCAACATATTCGTTATTTGAAAGTAATATTAGAATTATTTCCAGAAGTATTTTTGTCTTCTTAATTTTCCCATTTTAATAAAACAACAAACATATTTCATTGTTTTCCTGCTAACTTCAGAAGATGACTATATAGTGATAGAACTTAAATTGCAGCATACGCAACAAAGATTTACACATTTAAAGTCTACTTGAACATTACCTATGTGGTGTCCCATTTGCACAAGTGGAAAATCTGAAAGAGAGAAGAATAGTTATGATTACTAAAAATATATACAAATCACCTTAAAGAGTTATAAGCATTGCATCCACCTAAACAGGAGACAAAAACACCTCTAACAGAGTCTACACATAATTTGTGAGCTTGTTGTAATAATACTTCACATTTATATAGCACCTTATACTTCCCACACGGTTTTCATCTATATTATCTCCTGGGCCTCATAATAATCTCATGAGGTAAATACGACAGGTTTGTTAGTCTGGCTTTGTGGTTGAGGAAGCTAAGGATTATGCAGATAAAATAACTCAAGCTCAAAGTTCAAGATCATTTGTCTTTTATCACTGTATCTTCAGTTTGGGGGCTAGTATACAATGACAAAGGATCTAGTGGTGGCTTCTAAATTATCACAGTCTTTACAACCCTGCTCTCTGTTTTTGATTTTATCAATGAAATCCGGCAATGGAAATGTAAAAGTGATGTTCATGTTTCAAGTGTCTTGAGGGCTGCTGCTTGACTTCTATTTCTTTCTTTCTTTTTCTTTTTCTTTTTCTTTTTTTTTGACAACAGTCTAGCCTGCTAAGGCTTTGGATGGATTACAGAGTTGCCTAGCATGTGTTAAATTTTTGAATAATGCTGATGGTTGTTCCTGATTTTGGGTTTGCTGCATTCTCTATTAATTCCTCTCAGAGATATTAAAACAATAACACAGCTCTAGAGAGCCACGGGTTGAGCCATATGTTGCTTTTGTGGTTTTTACATCTCAAATGATGACCTTTATGCAAAATAAAGACAAGAAGCAGAACTCTGTCATAAACTGCTGAGCTCTGTCTATCCTTTGTTTGAAAATATCCTGGTAAAAAACATAAATTTTCATTTTGTACTACTGTGCCTAACTTTGTGATTTTTTTCCCAACTGGAAATATTGTGTTCTTATTTTGACATGCTACAAACAACATGCCATAATTACTGTTTATATTGCCATTAAAAATGATAGATTCTTGCTTTTGGACCTGAAGCCGATAATGCAGTTTTCCAGTCTTGAGAACCAATTTCAAAAATCTTTTGAAAGTCAGTTCACTTAAAGAAACCCAAAAACCACTCTCCTTGTGCTGGTTGGCAGGATATCATCTGACTCCTATTTTAAATAAATAGCCTGTTTAAAAAGATAGCAGCAAGTTAAATTGCAAACAGTTTTCCAAGTAATTGATATCCATTACTGGATTTGGACAGAGCAGAATTACTTTTTATGGTGGCTGGTGCTCTGGTATGCAAAGGTAGTATGCCTTTTCTGTCCTCAGTGGTTTGCAGAGAAATGATAGTTTCTAAGACTTTGTAGAGATGTGAGTGGATTTTTCTAGACATTTATACATTTCTCCGAATTTAAAATAAAAATATTCCAAGAAGTTGTGACAGCTCAGCCGTTTGTATCTGATAGAGAACTAAATTTAATCACACATCCGAGAGCCTTGCACTCAAGAGCGAGTCAGTTTAGGACGTACTGGAGTTGTGGGTAATAGATGAATTACAGCCTGGGTTGGATGACAGCTCAATTTCTAAAGCCTACTAATTCCTTAATTCTGCCTTGAGGTCATAAAAAGGGAAGCAATTAAATTCAACACATACCCAAGGTGACAAATCTTTGAAAGGAACCAGATTTGAGTCAGCGTTGTAGACCGTGGGGAAGGAAGGATTCTGATGCATACTGAGACGGAGCTCTGTATCGCTCAGTCCTCAAAGTCTGCACCAGTCCCCGAAGAACGATGAGCAAAATGGGAATAATAAACATTCTACTCTCCAAGGCATCAGGGCATGCAGGGGTGCAGGCGGAGGCACGGCGTTGGCTTCTGCCCAACCCTACAACATGGGAAAATGTGCTGAACAACCAGGGCCCAGATGCCATGCCTTTGCTGTCATTCCTCTCTCCATCTCTCCTTCTTCCTTCTCTCACTCTACTTCCCCTCGCTTTCTGTCTTTTCTCCAGCTCGGTTCTTCCTTTTGCCCTCTGCTGCTCTTGCAGCCCCTCCTGTCAACTTTCAGAGTGCAGTGGTGCCTGCCTTGCACCACTCTGCGCACCATCCACCCTCACTGGAGAGAGTGTTTAGACATTTGGTTCGCATGTACTGAAAAAGCATCATGAGACCAGAGGCTCTCCTTCGCCCTGCAGACCTTTTGGTAAAGGACAGCATACTCAGTCATCCTATCATTCTACAGTACGTCGTTCCACTGGGCAAAGAGAACTGCTCCTCTGACACAATGTGATAGAAATAGGAATAAATGATTTCTCAGCACAGTTTTATTGATCCAGAAAGAGCCAATAGGTTTTAGTGGGAAGCAAAGAGAATGTGATCTATAATAATTCCTATGCAATTATTTGGAAATAATAAAAACTAAAAGGCAATAGATTGACCAGGCAAGATGCTTCCAAGCAGTTTCAATTATCCATGCATCTATTCTGTCATTCATACGTTGACCCTTTCATACGTTGAATAGGTTAATGTCATTTTCACATCACAGAGCCCAGCTTCAGTCCTCTGTGGTCTTTCTTGTGAGTTCCCTAGTGTTGTGGGATTGTGATGGTTGGTTCATCCTTAAACTCAGCACTTCTTTGGAACACTGACTCATGCTTTAGTATAATATTTGCTAGTGACAGATAAGACTGGTGATCCATCATAAAAGAACATGGCCACACGTATTCTGGTTAGAAACCAAACATCCACTGTTCAACTGGACTTTTGATGCTAGGTCTTGAGAGATTAGCGAAATTTCATAAAATTTTGTCTCACACAAAAGAAATGGGATACTTAAGGAGAAATGGTTGTGATATAATGGCTTTTGTCTGTTGTCTTCTTGAATGGTGTCCTTCCACTCTTTAGGCTAAGATGTGTGAGTTGAAAATGTGGTAAATAGAAAACGCTCTTAGACAGTAGTACAGCGCCATGGTTTGGAGCAGGGCCTCTAGGCCCACCCACACAGACTGAGCTTGGATCCTGACCTCTAACCCTTACTAGTTGTGTGCTCTTGGGAAGTGTGCTTCGAAGTTTTCCTCTGTGAAAATGGGGGTAATAATGGCAGCTATATCATAGGATTGTGGTTAGTCACATATACTGAATGTAAGATGCTGAGATCAGTGCTGGACATACATTAAGCATTTTTAAAGTATTAACTATTACTATTAAAATTAACTGATAAAAGAAACTGCTACATCCCTATGTTTAAGTCATCACAGAAATATTAATTCTACAGTTGAGAATATGTAAAATCATAGTTTTGTGGAACTGCTCTTCACAGAGTTGACTCAATCCTATGCAAACAACATCTGTTGGTCCCCAGCCCAAGAAGGTGACCCTTCCACTTATTTAAGGATGCACAGTTTTATTTTGCCTATTCTTGAAATTCCGATGTTTTCTCAATGAGCAAGAAAAGAGAAGTTATTTCTATAGAGGTGTTTTCTTTTTCTTGGTTACTGAATTTGATTTAAAGTAGGAACATCATCTTCCAAGTGTGTGTGGTTTTTCATCTGCAAGAGGCCCTGGGATGATCTATTGATTCTACTAATAAGGAACAGACACTGAAATTTCAGGCAGGGTTTCACATAAGGCTCTGCTTGCTTTTCTTGCTACTTTTCTCAGGCTTACTACTTTCAAAGCGTTTGACCATCACATTTTTTTTACTGTCTCTTCTCTTTCTGTACCCATCCTTTCTGTAACTCCTCCCATATATGTAAACACAGGGAAATTGGGTGTGTGTCTGGTGTGCCTATTGCCATTCTTGGATCTACTCGGTAAGTTCTTTCTGCTAAAGAAGGGCACCAGTAAGACTAATTAGATAGGAGCTCAAAGGTCATTCAGTCAAACCCTTTTCTTTCCAACAGTGCTTCCCCCAAACCTAGAATTGTCTACTCATCAAGAAATAGATTTCTAATCTTCCTTTTGTCTCATACAAAAGGGTATTTTTAGTGGTTCACCAGATGCTGCCAACAGTTAATAAAGAATGGCATTTTAATAGTAGACATTCCAGATATAGACAGAAACCTCAGTGAAACAAGACAATGTTTCATTTTGCTTTTATTCAAGGCCTTGTGCTTCCTACAAAAAAGGTGAAATCATTTAAGGGTTGAAACAAATCTATATTTAGAGTGAAGACACATCGTTACTAGCTTAATTTCTCCACTTTTGTGACTTGTATATTTGATCTACCATTTTTTAAACTTATTTTTGTACTATGGGACAAAAATAAAAGCCTGATAAAGTAATTCTCGAGAGTCAAGTGTTTATCCAAGGTCAAAGAAAATCATTGGTGAGACAGAGATTGGAACACCCAATTTTCAGTTATTAAATTGTTACTTAGACCACTAAGCCATTATAAATGAGTCCAGATACTGCAGTTAAAATTCCAAACATTGCTTGAGCCTGTATCAAGCTGAGCAGAATCGCCTTTTGGGGGAAATTCTCGGTGAATTTCTCCTTGAAGTGAAGTTACTACTTAGACCCTTATGTCTGTTCAAAGTGCTTTTCTGCCCAGCTTTAGCAGAGGATTTGCAAGATGAGTGTTTTCTCTTTACAAGTTCAGAAGAATGTTAATATACCTGCTACTGTGATTGATTTATTATTTAATTCTATTTTTATTTCCTCTTTTAATGAGTGAGAGTCTTCATGCTTCTGCCTTAAAAATCCCATCTGTTTCTAATACATGGTGGCTATGAAAGCATGCCCTTGGAACCTGGATTTCTTCTACATTGGACAAGACCTTGAAATTAGACAAATGACTGAGCTTAGGGAACTTCTGCCAAATCTATTAGAACTGATTGTCAAAGTTGGAACCGAAGAGCAGCTTTAACTTCACAGCATGGAGTTTGTTCCATTGAAAATTCTAGAATTGCCAAATCAGCTGATAGAGCCTCCTCCAAACAGACAGACCGTCATGGGTTACTCACATCAGCCCACACAACAGGGTGTAGCTCCAGAACAGAACGTGGTATTGCAGTAAAGGCAACCATCACGGAGATAGTGCCCTGTTAATCGTGGCCTGCTAACTTTGCCTTCAAAAGTGTCAAACGTATTCATACGTTCTTTCTGATTTAAACAAAGTACCAGATTTTAGCTGGGTAATTGAAAGCATTTCAGGTCGAGTACTTTCTTAAAGAAAAACATCACCCGGAACTAATGCATCGATGCCACGTCCTGTAATAAGATCAGCCTTCCGGGTGCAGAGCACGCTAAGTCGTCTGGGAAGGAAATCTGGTTTTCCACCATCGTGCTTTATTTTATTCCTTACACAAGCCACCAAAAGTATGTAAGTGCTTCTGTATTTTAAACATAAGCTTATATTTTCCTTGAAAAGTTAGAAAATAGAGAATATCACTCAAACTTGACCTGACGGTTGAAAGTCTAGAGTCATTTTAATGAATTGCCACATTTCCATGGTTGATCCCTATGGCAGAGTTTGTGTTGTTGTACCCAGCACCTAGTCCCAACCCTACTCACTTACCTACACATGCTCGATAGGCTGTAAATGTTACAGATTGTCTTTCTGGTCTCCCTGCTATGTATGTGTGGCAATGTGACACAATTCTAACCACTGAAACTGTCCATTGCTTCTATCCCTTTCATCCCGCTTTGATCGCCAGCAGAATTAGTGGAGCCGCAGCAACCAGTTTGCCACCATGAGGAAAAGAACTAAAGAATTTGAGAGATCCAACGTCCAACATGTTTGAGCTGGTACCCCTATGCTCGTGACTGCCCACCTCTAGCATTCTTGTTATCTGAAATTTTAGAACACTATATATGTATATGAATTGACATGCCCTCTGACCTTTATCCTGTTAAATATCATGCTATAACTTCATCAGAAGCATGGACTCACTCATTCATTCAGTTAGAACAAATGACTGAAGTCAGTGTAAAAGATGGCAAGGTAAAATAAATTTGTAATAGTGAGAAATATATGACAATGAGAATATGATGATAGAAAAGTACAATAAAGGCAAAAGAACACAAAAAAATATATTTTTAGAGATTAGACAAAAGTTTGGCACAAACTTGCCAGTACCCAGTGAAAGAGGTACACAGGATGAGTTCTACAGTTTACGGGGTCCATAAGAGGAAAACAAACTGGTTGCTCAGCAGAAGGCCAAGTGCTTCTGAATAGGAAATGATAGAGCGTTTTCCCCAAGGACAGTCACAAAGTGGCCATTATGTACTGTGCAGAACAAAATCTCCAAGGTTTTCATGTAGTTACATGTTTTAAGATTTTTTAAAGACTGTCTCTTAATATAAGCTGATGTTATCATGCCAAGTTGCACTTTAACAAAACAGCTTTGTAATTCACCAGTATACGCCATGTAAATTCATGATTCTCTGAAAGTCTGGTTTAATCCAGGATAGAACTAAGAGGGTTTAGAAAAATGGGATGTGAAAATGCGCTTCAGACAGTCCTTCTTCAGTGGTTTCTTTCAACCAGAGTTTTGGGGGCTGTTAACAAGCACTGAGTCAGAGAATACGTAAGGATGAGGGCTTTCCTGGCTTCTCAGCCTGCGTTTCCTTTCACCCCGGGAGGTCACAAATGCAGGCAGCAGCTCTGTAGGTCACCCCAAGCTGCTTTGTCCTTGAGGACCTATTCGATGGTGGCATCTGGTGCTCTCACCCAAGTGGAGAATCCACTGGCCTGCCTGCCCACCCCCTTCCAGGGCAGAACAAACTCCCACAACCATCACTGCGAGGCTGATGCTCAGGATGAGATTGTAAACTTCTTCATCACGCGACCAACTCATCCCAATTTGGGACTCTAGAGAATGATGACATTTTAATAAAGACATTAAGTCTTTTAAATGGATCATTTACACTTCGTCCTTTTGTGTGCATGCTCCATCAATATAGGTGCCTTTCTCCTTCAAGAAGAATGAAATCATGTAGAAGTTGTCTTGTATTCATCATGTAGAAATCTGTCTCCAATATCACTTTGAGTTTCTTGTCACAAATACCCTTCTTTTTCTTCCATTGCCCTATCTCCATTTCCACCCACATCCTGCTTTTTTATGTTATCATGCATGGAATATCAAAATTGATAATTTTCTACCACCATTACACTAATGATAGCTAAATTATTGAGGGCTTACTAGATGCCAAAGTCTTTGCTAAGCACTTTTTCATATTTTATGTCATTTAACCCATGTAACAATGCTGTAAATAAGATAGAGATTTGTATCCAAATTTTACTGCTAGGGAAGACTTTTGCAAGTCACATTAAAAAGCCAAAATTCAAACTCAAGCTATCCAATCCAGTGCCCCTATTCTTTAACCCCTCTGCTCTTCTCCTAGAAATTCAGCTCACAAAGTATAGAAGAGAGTTCTTTGTCATTATTACCAAGGAAGCCTCAGGGAATGCCTTCTCCTTGTCCTCACATATCAGCTCCCCTATCTCCTTCCCTGTGCTCCACCCTCCTCCACTCCCAAAATTCAGTGCACAGCGTGCTTCAAATGTCCAGTTAGACATTTCTGTGCAATCACACAGTAACTAGAACTTGGCGAATTTATTTTTCTAATGCTTTACAATTATAGGAGTTTCTGAAAAGTCACTGATATCAGGTAGAGTCACTTAGTCTTGAGAGATTAGGTAGTCCTGATGGGAACATAGTGTTAGAAGTGAAGGACACAGCTGTGGCTGGTGTAGCTCAGTGGATTGAGCACAGGCTGCAAACCGAAGAGTCACCAGTTCAATTCCCTATTAGGGGCACATGCCTGGGTTGCAGGCCGGGTCCCTAGTGGGGGCCACGTGAGAGGCAACCACACATTGATGTTTGTCTCCCTTTATTTCTCCCTCCCTTCCCCTCTCTCTAGAATTAAATAAAATATTTTTTAAGTGAAGAACACAAGAGAAACACAGTTTCACTGGAAATCTCTGCCTCGGTTTATGAATTGTGTGTTTAACTATGAGTTTAATTTGTGACACCTGTTGGAGTATCGGGGCCTGACACTCACTAGTGACAGAGGACTGATGGTCAGGAGAGGATTCGGTCCAGCTCTTTCCAGCCTTCAAGTGCCTTTAAGCCAGATGTTCTTTCCTCCTCTCTCATAGAAATACACGTATTCACAACTGCTACGACTCCCCATTGCATTAAGCATTATGAAGACATGATTAAACAAGCTAATTTTTCCTTTGAAAGTATACATTATGCTGTAAGTAAAGGATAACAAAAGTATTTCATACTCCTTTTGTCTTTCACTTGCACATTCATTATCCAGTTTATAGCTTTCTGCCCTTTTTTTATTTTACAACTGCTTCATTCATTGGGGTATATCCTATGTAAACTATTCAACTGCAAATGCAAACCCAAAATGTTTCATAATTAAGACTTTGTAATTTGAAAGCACAAAACCATTGGAATACCTCAATTAGTTTCAGTCTAGTTTTCTTCATCTTACACTCACTGTGCTCACTCCAATCAGGTCAGAATTCTAAACCATTTCTGACTTGGGATTTCAAGAATGTTTTTTAAAGCATCTGAAAAGCCCTGAAACAAAGAAAGATAATACTTTGTTTCCACACAATTTTTAAATAGCCAGATGGAAGTTTTTTCCCTTCCTGTTAAAAATTCTCTCCCTCAGAGCTGGAGCAAACATGAAAATCTTTAGCCACTTTTCTTTTGACTAGAGGGCTTTTCAGGGAAGTGCCCCATTTCGTTCAACATGCACTTACTGAGCACCTCCTAGGTGTCAGTTATTGTAAAAGTCCCTCCTGGGAATGCAAAGAAAAAACAAGATGGGCACCACCTCCTAATAGCACACAATCCGGGGGAAGAAAAGGACACGTGTGTAGCTACTCTTCCAGAAACAGGGCAGACTGGGATGAGCATTAAATGGAAGTAGGAAGCATGTAGGGGAGGAGGGAAAAAAAGAGTAATTCCGACTCCGACAGTTTAGCAGGCTTCACTGAGGAGGTGGGGTCATTTAAGCTATTCCTTGAAAATGATAAAGAGAAAGAAGGCCATTCTAGACTAGGAGAACTAAAACAAAGAAACGAAAAAAAAGCGCTGGTGCTTAGCCACTTTCGAGGAACTGTGAAAAGATAAGTTGACTAGAACATAGAGTGTGAGTAGCTGCTGGAAGCCTGAACTCGGGCTGCTTTATGGAGGCCTTGAACGCCAGGTTGCAACTGCGGACATTGCAATCTACCAAATACAACAGGAAGTAACTGAAGATTTTTTTTTAGCAATTAACACCGTAAAAGGAAGTCTTTCTTTATATGCTCCTCTCCTAGTCTATGTTACTTACTGCCTTTTCCCTAATGTCATAGAGCCTTATGCATAGCAACAAAAATACTGTGTACCACATTATTCAAATTGCCTACTCACTTATTTATGGCCCTACTAGGCTATAAGCCTCCTGAGAGCGGGATCTGTCTGTCTCTGTATCCCCAACATCTAGGTAATACAATAGGAGGGCGATGATTTTTACTTAATATACAGTATATTTATAGAATGGACGCTTTAAAAAATTAGAAATCGTGTGGTCAGGGTTGTGTTTCAGGAAGAGAAATTTGCTGACCATGCATAGGGTGGATTGGAAGGTGGACAGTGGCGAGTAGCTGGACCTGGAGAGCTTTAGAAGCTGTCCCGGGGAAAAGAAAGAAGAGCCTGAAGCAGGATATGAAGGAAGCACTTTGGACAAGATTTGGTGACTTCTTCCATTTAAGACTAAAGGAGAGGGAGCAAGGGGAAAGATTTCTTTGAGTTTTCTAGCTTGCGAAATGACTAGGCCTTCAGCTAGATAGGGAATGGAATAACAGGAGCAGGTTCTGGAGACACACATGGGTGAGGGAGAAGATGAATTATATTTTGGATCATTGACAGTTACCACGTCAATGGCTACTACCATAGTAAGTCTTTGTCACTTACAAAAAGTGAAATCAAAGATAAGCGATAGAATTTAACCACCAAAATAATTGTTTATTTACCTGTAATATGCCGGATGCTTTTCTGAGCTCAGTATATACATGTGTAAATGCGAGTAATCCTTAAGTGATCCAGTAAATTTGTAACAGAACCACTCTGGGTTCTATTGCCCGCCACCAAAAAAAAC
>PVKM010035604.1:0-15115 GCA_004027735.1 Carollia perspicillata | reverse complement strand
TAGCTCAGCCCTCCCCTCCGACGGCTGGACCGCGGCCTTAAGCGCCTCGACGCTCTGTTCCCTGCTGCTTCCTCGAGCGGAGCCTGTGCCTGGTTCGTTCTGCATCCCCCTGCGGGGGGACCCCTGCTCCGGAGGAGGGGGCCAGAGAGCCGCGGCGGCGGCGGGCTCCGGGCCCGTGGAGCGGCCGAGGCCGCGGCGCTGCCGCCACGGTTGCGGGCGAGCGCGGCGCCCGTCAGCGCGGCCCAGAAGCGGCGACGGCAGGTGAGTGGCGGGCGGCGGGCGCCGAGGCTCCCGGTGGGTGCAGCTGTCATGAGCCGCGCGGCCGCCGAGGCCCTAGGGGGCGGGGAGCAGCTGGCGCCCCTCCACCCCCCGCTCTCCTTTCTCTGCGTTCCGCCCCCCCTCCCACTTTCCCCGAGTTCTCCCTCGGCCTTGCGCGGCTGGAGGGGGCGGAGGTCGCAGCTGTCACGGGCACCAGCTGGGGGCTGCGCCCGCGGAGGGAAATTGCTGTAGCAGCGAGTTCTCTGTCCCCTTTCCCAGTTGCCCTAGTTAGCGCGGACAGGGCGAGCATCCGCGGAGGGCGCGCGAGGCTCGCGGCAGCCGGCCGGGCGTGGGGAGCGGCGCCCCGAGCCCGCCGGCGCTCCCCGCCGCCGAGAGGGGGAGCCGGAAGTCGGCGCGGGCGCCCCTCGGCCCCGGCGAGTGCGGTGACCTTGGCCGGCGGGTTAACCTCTCCGAGTCTCGCTTGCCCGGACTGCGAAATGGGGATGACCATGGGGATCCTTTCTGTAAGCGCAGCTTCGACGGCGCTTCTATTTTACCCTAGCTCAGTCGCTTTTTCATTCTCCCGAGCAGGGATTTCGGAAGCAGAAATGGGATGGATAAATGAGATTTTCCTGTTAGGGGTAGGGTTTGGTCCCCTTCCCAGGATTCTGCTGAAAGGACCTAGGAAAGGGGAGCAAACGTGTTGATTGGACAATTGGGAGGTGCGATAGTTAATGGTCAGCGACAGAACTCTTGGAAGAGAAATGGAGAAACCGGACACCAAGGTCCCTAGTCCTCACTACCCAACTAAGGGGTCCCCCCTCCTTGTTTTCATTTATTTATTTATTTTAAAGCAGTCATTCCCATGGGCTAGACGCTGTCTGGGCTGACGATCTTAGAGGGAGACGAAGGGCTTGACAATAAAGCCTGTGTGTATGACAAGGACGTCCACAGTGCTGTGGCTGCAGAGTTTGGTGGGGGGAAAAACTTCAAGCAGAAGGATTTTTGAGCCTTTCATGCTTGACTGTCCTTTATTGTACAGGCCTTGAAGAGGCAGGTGTCCTTGTGGAGGTGACATTTTTTCTTTTAAGACAGTGAGTTTTTTAAAGTCGCGTATGATAATGGTGAATGAAGCGTTCTTGAGTGAATTGCAGCCCCAGCACCCTTTGTAGATGCCCAGAGTAATCTTTGTGGCGATGATTTGTAAGGGCTGAGGTTTACACCTCAGCGATTAAGACATCGATTGTCTGTGTAAAACATTGCTGGGGGGAAGCCTAGATTATACTGGACTGTTGTAAGGATGGACTTCAAGGGTTAAATTTGTTTGAGGTGTCGTCTCCTCTTCTGGAATTGGTTGGAGGTTAGTCTCAAAAAAAAAAAAAGTTGGCCAAAGGGGCCTCTCAGCTTATTTCACAGAAACTGTGATGTAGTAGGAAGGGGGTCAGATTTCTTCACGTTGAGTATAATATGAAAAGAGAGTATTTGCTTGGGTCTTTTGGCTCCTCAACTAGGAATAGTTTTGGGTTAAAGGTAGCAGTGGGGTGTGATTCAGCTTAATAAATGTGCTTCCTTGAACTGTTTGTTATAAACGAAATACAATTGGGAGTGTATCTGTTTTATCCCCTGTACTTTGTGGAAAGGTCTAATTTGGCTTTATGAACTAGTCTCTGAAATGTTTTCCTTCCATTTCTTATTTAGACTTTATGCTTTGGGAACAGTGGATCAAAAGGGGGGCCTGAATAGGGAATATATCGTTTGGAGAAAAAATTCAGGGGTGCTGCTAATGAGAACAGGTGTTTGGTTTGATTTTTACAGACACTTTGCACTGCTATTTTATTACATTTATGTAACTCACAATGAAGTTTGATTTTTAAGGTGCAAAACTTGAATTTTGCATAGTACATAGTTATTCTCTTCCTCATTTCTTTCTAAGAAAATCTGTAGGATTGTATGTAATAAATTACTCTTTGTGTGCTTTAAGCCAAGGACGTATTTTAGATCTGCATTTTTGGGTAAGTGGTTTTATTGAAAAAAAGTGCCTGATGGAACTAATGGTGATTGTTCCACTTAAACTGGGATTATATAGACAATGCATTTTCCTCCCTCTTTCTGCCAACATTTGTTTTTCTTTCTCCCTCAATACCAGGGTTTCATTTCTAGAAATCTGCGCTGGAAAGAAAAGCAGCAGTTTGTATAATCCTAAGACTTTGCTTATACCAGGAAGCTGCAAGGGTAGCATGAAGTGGGTGTGATATAAAGATACTGCTACTACTTAAGACATTTAACTGTTAAGGCAGCCTAGGGTCAAATTTTAAATTTTGTTGAATTTCCTGTTTTCTGTGTATGTGTTAATCTTTTGGTGGGCAGATGATTGGTTTGCTATGGTGCTGACTGGTATATCTTGTGAAAGCAATGGCAAAATTTCATGCTTTTCCTCTCTAGGGAGGGTGGTAAACAATTAATTGGTGGTAAACAAAGCCTAAATAATTTAAAGATGTTCCCAGGATGGAATGTTCTCTGCATGTACTCTTGATCCTGTTAATTCAGTGATTTATCCTCACCAGGGCTAAATATTGTGTAAGTGATGAGGGTGGTGTAGAGGTGCTGAAAGGTGGAGTGGGGGAGAGAGGATATAGGACAGTCTTTTTTTTTCTAACATTTCATTTATTTATTTTTAGAGAGAGAGGAAGGGCAGGAGAGAGAGACAGATAGGGAGAGAGAGACAGTCAGAGAGAGAGAGAAAGAGAAACATCCATGTGAGAAACATCGGTTGGTTGGTTGCCTCTTGCACATGCCCTGACTGGGGATCAAACCTGCAACCCAGGCAAGTGTCCTGACCTGGAATCCAACCAGCAGCCCTTGGGGTTGCTTTGGGAGACGACACAGCCAACTGAGCCACACTGGTCAGGGCTGGGCATTCTTCGAAAATCTTTTCTCTGTTATACTGTATATCAGAATATGGTTTGTAATTGATTTTTAAAGAATATTTTAGCCCTCCCTTCTCTGTTGTCATCAATTTTACATACCTTCGCTAAAGAGATATTGCCTTTGTTCCTTACTTTAGTTTGTCTTCTTTGCCTCATTCTCTCAGGGTGCCACATTGTTTGAATATACAGCATATCTGATGGAGTAGGTTGGCTTTAAGCTGATTGGCCTACCATGGCCTTCATTTTAGGGCAGGAACGGGAAGTCAGTAAAAGTACACACCCGAATAGAATCCCCTAAGTCATGGGGTGTAGGAGATCCTCAGGATGCTCAGTATATTGTCTTGGCAGTGATTTTTGCCTTCTACATATGATAATCAGGAATTCTCAGAGGGTCAGCCAGTGCTCTCGTGGCAGAAGTCCAAACACGTGGTGGGCTCCTCTTTACAGTCCCTGTAAGTATCAGGCACCGTGGGGAGTTTGGGATTGGGTGAGATACAGGAGTTTCAGGAGTTGACCGACAGAGCACCCTATCCAGTCTGGTCTGCAGAACTATATACATTTCTCCCTACCTGTGTAACTTTCCTACTTATTTGGAAAGACTAACAGGGGTGTCCAACCTTTTGGCATCTCTGGGCCCCGCTTGGAAGAAGAGGAGTTGTCTTGGGCCACACACTAAGTACACAAACACTGATGAAAACTGATGAGCAAAATAAAAGGTTTTAAGTAAATATATGATTTTGTGTTGGGCCACATTTATAGCCATCCCGGGCTGCAGGTTTGACACCCCTGATAGACTATAGAGAGGGACTTCTTTATTGCTTCTCTTCAAGGTTAACCAGTAGCTTAGCCCTTCGGCCACTGTAGATGGTCCTCGTGGTTTCTGACCTTTTTTCTTATCATGGGAGATAAGATCTAGCCATTTCAAGCCTTCCCTTTTCTTTTCTTTATATTTTAGTTAGACTTGGTGCCTTTCTCTCATCATAAGGGCTCGTAAAAAGTCTTAGTGGCAACTGGGTATCATTCTTGGTTGCTTCTGGACATTGTTTTGTGAGTGTACAGTATTTGATTAATATAGAGTATAGAATGATTACTTTTTATTTCTGCTGGATGGATACATGATTAAATAAAAGAAATTATTACAAAACACTGACACCAACATCTAAGTCCAATTCTAAAGTACAAGTAGAGTGGGCTGTTGTATCCATGCTTCCTCCCCCGTACCCCCATCTGCAATACAGTATTTCTGAGGCTTCTCGAAGTGACAGGCTTTTAGAAAAGCTTAGTGTAGTTTTCTAGTTCAAAGATAAATAGCTTGTGCCAAAACAGAAGCTGTAGACGCTCAAGAAGTTGTGGACACTTGAAATTAATCAGCTTAGTGACCCTCATTCTTAGATATACTATTTTTTAAATTAAAACCTTTTTTAAATCCTCACCTGAGGATATGCTTACTGATTTGAGAGAGAGAGAGAGAGGGCAAGAGAAAGAGAAAGAAACATCCATTGGTTGCCTCCCATACGTGCCCAACCAGGGATCGAACTTGCAACCTAGGTGTGTGCCCTGACCAGGTATAAAACTCACACCTGTTTTTGGTGCATGGGACGACACTCCAACCAATTTAGTCACCAGGCCAGGGCTAGATGTACTATTAATATTTTTATCTAATCACTCCCTATGGATTTATTTCATTGTAGAGGGTGGGGAAGTTGGGCTTTATTAAGAAATCTTTAACCTGACCATTGGGGACCGACCGTGTTGCTAACCATACGTGCAAACACAGAGGTGAAATGCCCCTATTAACAGGACCAGAATTTAAAAAACACTGGATTGTTCAGTGTTTCCAGAGTGATACTTCATTTTTGCTCTCCTAACTAGTAATTTTGAAGCAATATTTAAGCTTGTGTTAGAAATGGAGGTTTGACTTCAGACAGGGGATAGTGTACTAATCTTCCAGACACTAAGTAGATATAACCTTGGGCTGGTTATTTACCCATAATAAACCTCACGTTTTCATGTTTAAATTTGGAATAATGTGCTTACCCTCACTCATATTGTGCTGATCTTTAACTTACTATATTAAATAATAAGATGTGTCTAGCATAATGATTGATAAATAGTAAGACTTTAATAATGCTTTCTTACATTTCCATAACCTAAACCCATCACCGAATTCTCTGATTCTTTCATTTGCAGTTTCTTGGATTTTCTCCTTCTGTAGTCTGGTCCTCATGTCATTTTGCACATGCAGTAATGAATGTCACATCAACTCTGTAGCCTGAGTTTATCATTAAATGAGCATGTTAGCCTGATTTTACATTTCTTGTGCTAAAATTCTATAATTTGTTGGTTTATAGCTGTTTGCCTGCATTAATTTGCCTCTCTAATTCATCCTACATATAAATGCTGAAAAAAATTCCTTTCTAAAATGTCTTTTGATGTTATTGTTTTTAGTGGAGACTCTGTGGACAGATTTATTAAATGTAAATAATTTAAACTGTTGTTGTGTTTCTCATTCCAGAAACTTTGCTTCAGGTTGCACAGGCAGAAATGCTCTGTAAACTGTAAGGTGCTGTGCAAGTGAAGACTGTATTATAATCACCCATAGGTGTCCTAATTCTTTGATTTTGCATGTTTCATTTTCTTTATTTAAATTGTATTTCCTTTTCCTTTATCTCTTGACCTTCAAAAACAGAGTCAAAGCTGGTGTGTTCTCTAGAAACTTTGATTTTTATCACCCCCTTAGCATTAATTACTCAGTTTATTCTATATATTTTTCTTCTTTTTTTAAATGTGATTCTCTTTTTAGTGTATGTCATATTGCTTTTATTAATTAGATTAAGGCATTATTTTGATGGTAGGAACCACAACATTTAGAGTAATAAAGGGGCTTTAATGGTAGTTTAGGACAACCTCGATATTGTAGATGACCAGAAGGCGAAAGCCAGGCATGTATAGTAATTTTCATGGGTCACACATGCAGTGAGTGGCATTACATGGTCAAGAACCGAATTATTTGGCTTCCAGTCTTCTTTACAACGGTTACTTCTTATATTTGAAAGGTATTACAAAGAGATTTTAAATTTTAAGAATTCTAGTAAGGTTTTGAATAATATATAAGCTAGGAGGAAGGGAGTATTTTTACTTTTTGGCCCAAAACCGACTGTCAAATATTGTAATAAGGAATTAACTAAAACTGCTCTCTCAAAAACTACAAAAGCACCTGGAGAGAAATGTCTGCTTTTCTTGTGTGGCCCTCATTCAGAGTCAGCAAATACTTACTGATGCTGTCTCGGGGACACACTGCACTCAGATTCTGTGCTTGCTCTGCACATACATTTTGTAAACAAGGAAACAAGGCTCAGGGAGGTGAAGTGACTGGTGTAAGAGTGCACAGTTTGTAGGATGACATTCGAGGCCTGGTCTTCTCACCTGAAATCACAAGCATACCTTTAAATTGGCTTTTCTCCCAGCTTGTTGGCTGCACTTGGCCACGTTGTGGCTTCTTTCCTTTCGGGACTCTCTGTTCTGTAGATGCGCAGTGGGGGCCCATGGCTTTCTGATGACCCAGGTGCCATATATACCAGTTACTTAATGAAAATGTCACTTTAAGATTTTTGTGCTGTTCTTATCTCACTTTTGTACTTTAGTAACATCGATTCTTTGGTGCTTCTGTCTAGGTAAGCTTATCTTTGAAGGGTTGGTTTTGGATTCTTAGCAATAAAATACTGCCTCTCAAGTTTTGTTAGTAAATAGCTAAAGCTTAGGGTATTTTTCCCCCCACTTGGAATAACTTGCTTGGTCATTCTCTGTGTTTCTACTTGTACTTTGAATGGTTGATCTTATTCTGATAGCTTTAATATATTACATCTTACAGTTTTGGTTTGCCTATATGGTTAAAATATTTACAGGCTTTTATTATCCAGCATAGATTTGATTAACAGAAGCTATTCTATTGTGAATGTGTGTGTGTATATAAAGATAACATACCATATTTGACCAAATAGTTGAAGGATGAAACGTCCTTGCTTTTTGAAGGCACCTGTAAGTGTAATATTGACTTGACTTTGGTGAGTTTGGAGGAAACAAGGGAAAAGTTATTTGTTCTGCAAAGTCTTTCATGCTGCCCTCTCCATTCCAGATGTTATAGGAAGTCTGTAATTGATTTTCTAAGTAGTCGCTCAATCATTCATTCAAGACATAGTTATATGAGTACTTACTTTGTTCAAGGTGCTGTGTTGTTAAAAGATACCGAAGTTAAATATAAGATACAGATCCTGTTCTTAAGGGGATTATGACCTAACACAAGATTCAGGAAAAGAAGTAATTATTTTTCTTTGAGAGAGATCAGGGCAAGTTTTGTGGAGGGCCTGGAGGTAGACAAGAACATTGAAGGCAGGGGATGGTTTCTATACGAATGAGGGCAAGGAGAGCAGTCTATTCAGGAAGATTAGATAGCAAAGATGGGGGGAGGAGTGTGGTACCTGCTGAAGTGGAGGAGGGAAGGGACCCAGAGGTCTAGGCGCCGTAGGCATACATTGAAGGGCTGTCATGGAAGGAGGTGGCAGGGCACAGCACAGTATGTAGATCCAGATGAAAATGAGAAATGTCAGTTTTCCAAATTTATGTGGCTCTTTTTAGACTGTTTTTATACCCCCAATTTCATGTTTTCATAGTTTTTTTATTTTTTATTTTTTTAAATGTTTTCATAGTTTTTAAAATGATTCCATGTGTAAGATTTATCACACTGGAAACTTATTAATTCGTTTTTTATATATTCGAGAACAGACTTTTTTAAAAAATAGAAGTTAGTACAAAGTCTTTTTCACTGGCAGTATCTATTTTTTAAAAAATATTTTATTTATTGATTTTGAGAGACAGAGATTGAGATTTGTTGTTCCACCCATTCATGCATATATTGGTTAATTCCTGCATGTGCCCTGACTGGGAATCGAACCCACAACCTTGGTATATCAAGATGACGTTCCAACCAACTGAGCTACCCTGCCAGGGCTGTTTTTTTTAAAAATGATGTATTATCATTTGGCATTCTTAAGAGGATACAGTGGACTTGTTTTTTAAGTATAAAAAATGTTGTGTCCTTGTATAAATATATTTCACTGTATAAGCGAGATTGGTCATGCAAGATGAAAGCCCCTGGCTGTCAGTATAGTTCATGATTTATTTTACTGATTTATTTATGCCTTGCCACATTACAAAAGGATTTAAGGCAGGATATGTCATGAGAAGTCTTGGACCTTGTTCTAGCCCTGTTATTTGACTGAATCACCAGCCATCATTACACTGAGGGAACAGTGTTGAAGACAATCGCTGTCATGGAAGGTGCTGCAGTTATGTCTTTTGCCAAACTCGTAGTAATTCAGAGAAGGATACAGTATAACTAGAGTACCTTTAAAGATAACTCCTGTAAATTTTGATAGCATGCAAGGGAAATTAGTTGGAAAAGGCAGTGATAGATACGGAGCTTTGACCCTGGGGCGCCCTGGCGCATTTAGAGTGGTGGTCTCTAAAGTAGGGTTTACATAAAGCGATCTGGGGAGTTTGAGGTCTGTTAGGAAGTTTCTTTACTTTCAGTCAGTCTGTTGTAATGTTTTACAGTTTATAGGAACATAGGTAATTAGATTTTTGGATTTATTATTTTATTTTTTATAAGTAACTTTTTAAAAATTTATTTATTCCTTAAATATTTAATTTATTTATTTTTAGACAGAGAGGAAGGGAGGGAGAAAGAGATGGAAAGAAACATCGCTAGCCTTTCAGCGTGGTTGCTTCTAGCGCACCCCCTACTAGGGACATAGCCCACAACCCAGGCATGTGCCCTAACTGGGAATCAAACAGTGACCCTTTGGTTGGCAGGCTGGCACTCAATTCACTGAGCCACACCAGCCAAGGCTATTATTTTAAATAATAAACTCTTAATATAGTTTGTATTGCAGTAGGAAGTCACCATACAGATCTTTTGTGTAATATTTTACAGAAGTTAACTGGTCATTTTGAGGCAGAGGGATTAAGAATTGTCCAACTTAAAGATGACTTACTCATTTTTCTTTCACAAAAACCCAAATGTTCCAAATTTGCTGACATTTTCTGTGACAAGTGGCTGTGAGTCGTGTGCTACCTAGCAGATATGTTTGAAAAATAAATACACTTAATATGTCTCTTTGGGATGATGGTAAGCTTTTAACAGTGACTCAAAAAGTAACTACGTTTCAAAAGCAAAGTAAAATTCAATATTATGAAAGAGGTTATTGAAAATGGGTATTTAGAACTACATCCATTATTATTGTATTTAACTGCTGAAAATGATGTGTGTTCATTTTAAGAAAAAATATATATGTATTTATATTTGAACTTGGCAACAACATTTTCTAACCTGTATAAAAACCTTGTAAAGAAAGAATTTCAGTGGTTTTAGGTCCATCAGCTGAAAATATAAAAAGCTAATACCATCTAATTAGTAAGAATACTGATAGTCATCAGGAAATATGGAAATGCACTAGTCAAATTTTAGCAAAAAATCTTTGTATAAATGGTGAGTGGGATCAAAAATTGAGTATCATATTTTATTTAGTGCAGCAAGTGATGCAATTCTTCCCTTTGGTTTTTCTCATCTGTGTGAAGTCTGTTTTTTGGCTATGATACCCATTATAATTAAATAAAATAGTTATTTATTATAAAAATGAACTGAATTTAGAACTTGACTTTCAAGTTGCTGTATTACAAAATTGTGAAGGAAAAATTAAGAAATAACAAACCATGTTCAATCACATTACTTTCACCAAAAGTAGCGGTATAATTTCATAATATTTATTAGGAAGAGCACACATCTCTGTTATCAGTAAGTAAAATAAATGTTTAATAATTATTTATTTTATTATAATAAATGTCATTATTTAAAATTTTTATGTTTGTGTATGCTTTACAAGGCACATAATTTATTGGTCTGGTGTGCCATGTATGCATATAAATTATTAATTAATATATATGGCTTCCTATTTAGAAATCTTTTAGACTTTGAGGTGTATGATAAAAATGGTTATGATTGTTATATCACAGGTTGTTAAGTAAGGACCCTTCGAGTTCATGGACTAAAAGTCTCTATTTAGGCTTTAGGGAGTCTGTGAACACTCTGAAGTTGTATGCGAAATTTTGTGAGCCTATGCATTTCCCTGGGGAGAGTCTGTGGCTTTTACCAAATTCCCCAAAGGGTCCATGACCTCCCCAAAGGTTAAGAAACTCTGTTGTGAAGGACTGGGACCTCAATAACTTCATTCATCCAGCCTTACCCTCTTGCCAAGTTTAATGGATATATCTGATGTCATTACTCAAGCCTGCAGCATGACTGGATTCGCAGTCTATTTTTCCATTTTGTAATAGATGTGATTGCAGTGCCTTTGGCCTTTACAGATGTTTGAGCTCTATTTGCTGCATGAATACCTGGCCATCATCACTTGGCTGCTTTATATATCATTTCCCACTTCTATTCCCCCAAACCCTAGTAAAAAAGACTGTAGTACAGACACTCTTTTTTGTGAGTATAGAGATGGGAATGCATAGAAGAGCCCAGTATCAAGTCAAGTAAAGGGAGACCTGCTGGGAAGGCTGGAGTTCACAGCCTCTGTGCTTTTCACTTCTTTCAAGCATCTGAATCTCAGTTTTCTAGATCCTTAGAGTCTGATTTGACAAATGCAAAAACACTTTTGAAAAAGTTCTCCTAGCTCCTTAGGTTTATTCCTTTTTTTTTTCAATTCCTCAATGTCATTGCTCTAATGTAGGCGTACTTATTGGGTAATAAACTAAAGTGGTCTCATTGGCCTCAGTGAGTTCCCTTTTAAGTCTGTCCTAAATTTCATTTTGTGCCGATCATTGTAATTTTTATTTTCATTGTGTTAACTTTGCATAAAAATCTTCAGTGACTCTCCATTACTGTCAAGATAAAATTGCTCCTCAGCCTGGCATTTAAAGCTTTCCAGCGTCTAGCGCCGACCTGCTTTCTCATCTCATTCCCTCCTAGTCTTCCCCAATAAGCTGTTCAAAATAAAATTGTCAGTTTACTATCCCTTAAACATTCCTTGGGCTTCTTGGTTTCCACTTCTTTGTATACTCCTTTCCCTGGAGTGCTCTCCCTTATCCTAGCCTGTACCTCCTAAAATTCTACCTGCCCTTTAAAACGCAGCTCAGATTCCACCTGGCTTTTTAAGTGTTCAGACTATAACATTTGAAAGCAATCTCTTCCTTCTGTGAACTCCTTTAATTTTTATTTTCCTTATTATTCATTTGACACTTTATACTGCCTTGTAATATGTGGATTTTTTTGTTTTCATGTGTCCTGTTTCCCAAATTAGAGTATAAGAATGGCAAAAGGAGATCATATTTTTGTTTTGTCCTTTGCAATGTCTTACACACGTAGAATTAAAATATTGGCAAGTCATATTGATTAAATCACAATGCTAATTATTAATTTAGAGAAATAGACCATTTTTGTGTGTGTGCCTAAAATACAGACTATCTAGGGATTCTCTTTACCCATTTCAGGGTATTTGAGCAGTTGAATTGGAAGTCAGATATTGCTCAGCACGTAGTCCTACAGCCTGGGAAGTTGGCTGTCCCAGGTCCAGGGAGCCTGATGACGCGCTGTCCCCAGTAGAGCTCCACCTGCCATGGACAACAGAAAAGCGTGGATTCCTTCCTCTCCCTCTGTAGCTGTGCTGGAGATGCAACTTCCTAGTGTCTTGAAGATTACTGCATTTCTGTTTTAATTTTTCAATGCATTCTTCTCAATAGAATACATTTTTATTGAATATTTGTGTTTGAATGGTAATATAGGGTACCATGAAGTTATTATATCTTAGGGCTTCTGCCCTTTAAAGAGATTATAATCCCTATAGGAAGTCTCATTTGCTTTAAATCATACATGAATTAAAAAAGTATAAAAGATGTCATGTGGGCATATATAACTAACTAGTATAGTTAGTTGCTAACTGAAATATGTGGAAATTCCTGTAGCATTTTTTATTTTTAGCATTCACTTGGAATTTATTTATCATGTGTCCTTTCCCACCAACCACATGGTAAATTATAGAAGGTAGAGGCCATTTATTATGCTAGGTATGTGCCAATACCACAGTGCTTTCATAGTGCTTTACTCACAGTATACATTCATTGTAAGTGTGCTACCGATCATGCCTTGGAGCCTAGCATGCTCTGGGTAGGTGTCCTGGAGGAAGTGGAATTTGAATTTGATTTATAGGATTTGGAGTGATACTTATAGCATAGTTCCATGGAACTTGAAAAAAGGGTTCTGTAGTTAAAATAATAAAATACATTGGTTCACTGTCTGGGAATAGAGCCTCCTTGGTTACTGTGCCTTTGGCCCAGCAGTGACCCATATCACTTCCTCTCATAACCAAAAGTAGTAACAGGACACTGCTTAAGAGGCTAGGAAATGCTGGCAAGAACATGAAAATTTGGTGAGCAGTAATTGCCTTTGCCTCACCAAAGCACAGTTGCTTTCTTTAGAGAGATGACTATCAGAATCAGTAGGCCCTGCCTGGAATTACTGAAATAAAGAGGAATTGTTTTTGTGTGTCAGTCTAAATGGGATTTTTAAAAAAGATTTATTTATTTATTTTTAGAGGGGAAAGGAGTGAGACAGAAGGAGAGAAGCATCATTGTGTGAGAGAGCGGTTATCTCTCATATGCCCCCAGTGGGGGACCTGGCCCACAACCCAGGCATATGCCCTGACCAGGAATCTAACCGGCGCCCTTTCAGTTCGCAGACCGGTGCTCAATCCACAGAGCCACACCAGCCAGGGCTAAGTGGGAATTTTATAACTAAATTTATTTGTGAAAAGAACTTGTAGTGCTGAATGGTAGTGTTTGGAACAATTAAAGGAGAAATTTTATGAATGTCTTTAGGTGTAGGTATTATACATTGTTTTAGTTTAGATGGTTTTGCTATACCATCTTTAGAGAAAAGATTCAAAACAGGTAGAGAGTGATTGGCTTCAGGAAATCTGAGCTTTTCTGCAATACATAGCTGTTTGGCTGGTGAGAAAAGTCAGAGAGGGTATAAAGGGCTTTCAGATGCTGTTGGAGACCTTTTGCTGTCTGAAGATTTCTTCTTAGGTCCCTGGAGGTCATTTTTTCCTCATAAACATACTGATAAATAAAATCTGTTTTCTCCATTTTTCCTTTGTCTTTTAATGTTGGGTTTGATAAGGACTTTTGGGTGGTGGTTAAAATACTGGCCAAGTACGCAGGACTGGGAAGCCTAGATACTTACACACATTTATACACAAGGCTCATTTTCCCTCAGTTTTATTCCTGAAGTCATCAACCGTGAACTTTTTAGACACTAGGCTTTCTTTCTGATTACATTCTAACAAATTTCTCCTTTTGAAATAAAAAAATAAACCATGTATATTACACACGGCTATACTCTAATAACAAATTCAAATAAATGGAAGTACATACATAGAGTTAAAAGGTGAAAGTCAGTAGTGAATTATACGGTAGCTGTTAAAGTAGGCCGTCTAGTATCCCCTTCCCCATTTCAGGTCACATTGTCCTTCCCCTTGGCCAAGGGATGGGCATGTGACCTAGGCTTGGTCTGTCATGATTCTCCATTCCTTTGGTCACAGTCATTGCTACAGGATGGCCTTATGACCAAAAGCAGGTTCAGATCTCTTCCTTGAGATGGAAAAATTGATGTTGGATAAAGGACAGGCCCATTCATTTGTTATAATTTGCAGTTCCCTGACTATAAAGTTGATCATCTTGTTGGGTGTTTATTGTATATTGGATTCTTCACCTTAAGGCTCTGTTATTCATATTTGTTTGCTTTCCTTGTATGGTACTTGCCTTTTTTTATTGCTTCCTAGCTATATGAAGTAGTTATATTTACATAATGTAGTTGTATTATGATGTGGTTGTATTGACACTAACTAGGAATGGCTTTCCATGTGTGTATACACACACATACATGTATTGGATTGGCCAAAAAGTCCATTATGTTTTTTTCGTAAAATAAAAGACACATTTTTCATTTTCACCAATAACTTTATTGATTTGGGTATTTTGAGTATATCGGCTGTCTCCCACTGTTGGCTTCTAGTGGGTAGAGGCCAGGGTTGCTGCTAAAAATCTTCCAATGCACAAGACAGCCCCACAGCAAAGAATTATTTGGCCAAAATGTCAATAATACCAAGAAACTTTGCAAACCACTTTTGACATATTCGCTCAGTCATGACACCTTCTCCACATGCTGTGCCACTCTTTTTTTTTTTTTTTTTTGCATTTCAGTTGTGTTTTTACTTTTCTTGAATAAAGCACAATATGCCAAAAATGTGGCATATCATCTTCCATCTTCAAATTAAAATGGCTGCACGAAAATTCACCAATTTTGGTAAAATTAGTTTAAATGCACACTGATATGAAAGCTGTCACATTACAATGTAACAAAATTGTATTACTAAGCATTACTGGAGCCATCATAGGGAAAAAGCTAAGTGAACTTTTTGGCTAATCCAATGTATCAGCTATTTCTGGACATTGAGGTAGTTGGTTTATATCTAAGAACTTTATATAGCTGCCCAATTCATTTAGTTAACTCAGGTAATGTCTCAATTGAATGTGCTATAGATGCTTAATTGAGGTAATTTTGTGGCTGACATAAATGTTGGGGAACTCATGTATTGAGAATTTTCCAGATCAGAATCATTGTTAACTATACTGAATGGCATAGAACTTTGGGATTCAACTGGAAGTTTGTTCATTGGTACAGAATCAGAACCTCTTTCAGAGGAAAATTTTGGCTTTATAACTTTCTTGGCTCACCTCTATGGAGAGGTGAGTTGGTGCATAGTTGGACATCTTTAGTGGTAAAGTTCCTTAATTTTCTTTTTCTTTTTTTT